>VUQR01035211.1:37685-61277 GCA_015108515.1 Hemichromis elongatus | reverse complement strand
TCTTTCACCCTGCTCCACCCGTGTGCTTCCCTGCTGCCGCTTGTCATCTGCCTGTCTCTCCCACGTTAGTGTTTCGTGTTCACTGTGTTTGTAGTTTAGCTTATCCCAGTTTAGTTAGTCCCCTGCCCCTTCACTGTATTGTTATTTTTCCTATGTTTAATAAATCATCGCTTCACCTGCATATGCCTGCATTTGGATCCTCCTTTACATCTCCACACGGCTCACCCTTTCCGAGCCGTAACAGCTTACCATTTATTCTCTCTTTATTGCCTGCATCCTCAGCACTTATTGCTGCAGTGTTTTCATTTCCTGTCATAGACCAAAAATATTTCACTGTATCTTGTCTTCACTGGGCTCGGTTTTCTACCTGCGTCAATCATCATCATCATGATGTGGCAAAAGAGGCATTTTCCTGAAAACCTGTTGTTTGTGTGCTATAAATGCTTGGTGAAACTACAATACATCAAACTATTGCAAATACATAAGGTCATGACTTGTTATTGCATATGCTGAACCTTGCATTGCTTTAATATGTTAATCCTCTTATTGTAATTAAACAAATTGCATTTAAGCTTCAGCCTCACCGAGAGACCAAGAGGCTGAAAGGGAGCAAATAAAATCCTAAAGTCGCTGAAGTATAGACTGTGGATTTAGCATTGCTGTATTGTTAAATCAATACTGATTTAAATGACATTAAGGACTCATTATTGACATTAAACCAAAAACGGTGGAAAAACATCCTGGCACATACATTACCTACAAGCAACCCAAAAAGTTTAAACGGAGATTGAAGTGTTTTTAGCCAGTAGCAGCTAATTTGGACTTCAGCTGCAAAACCTAAACAAATCTGAGAAGTGGTGTCTATATATAACTATAAATTTGGCTCCAGTGTGGGGTGGCTGTAGCTCAGGAGGTAGATCATGTCATCTACTAATCAGAAAGCTGGTGGTTCAACGTAAACAGAAACAACAGAACCAGGCTCAGGAGGGGGTAGCCATCTCCCATGACCGGTTGCAGATTAGGGAAGGAAGATAGGACAAAAGACACACTAATGAACAAGCCAAAGACGAATAATAACTAATGATTAAATGCAACATGATGTATAAACACAGTGAGTCAAAAAGGTGAGTGAAGACGATACACTCAGTGCATCATGGGAGGCGCCAGCAGCCTAGACCTATTAGAGCATGACTAAAGGAGGATTTAGGGTCATCTGATCAAGGTAAGATGGGGCCTGATTATTGCAGACCGTGTATGTGAGGAGAAGGATTTTAAATTAAAATCTGGATTTAACAAGGAAACAATGAAAATCCAGTATAAGAGAAATATGCGCTCTCCTAGTCCCTGTCAGTACTCTCGCTGCAGAGATCAACTCAAAGCTTTTCAGGGAGTTTTTAGGACATTCTGATAATAACAAAATGCAGTAGCCCAGCATAGAAGTAATAAATGCATGAACTAGTTTTTCGGCATCACTCTGAGATGGGATGTTTCTAATTTTAGAGATATTGTGCAAATGCAGGAAAGCAGTCCTTCACATTTGTTTAATTTGCACATTGAAGGACATATCCTGGTCATAACCGGTGCAGCATTACTGGAAGCCAAAGTAATGTCATCCAGAGTTAGCATCGGATTCGACACCGAATTTTAGGTCAGAGTAAAAAAACCTCAGTTTTGTCTGAATTTGGAAGCAGGAAATTAGAGGTCAAATAGCCACAGACTTAAACATTCACACCTATGGCTCATTTAGAATCACCAGTTATGACCTCATGTGCATATCTTTTGACTGTGGGAGGAAACCGGAGCTCAGAGAAAACCACACTGGCATGCAAAGCACGATTAAGTATTGTCTGTCCAGAGAGAGGCTTGATGAGAGAGGTCATAGAAGCCAGGGTCAAGCACATAGTAAGAGGTGGAAACTGAAATCTCATTAAATCAATCTGCCTCAGATGTTTATTGGTTAGTGCGTTGGCACCCTAATAATTACAGAGAGTGTGTGTGTGTTTCTAGTAGGGCTTTGGATTAACGTGGTTCTGCTCTATGTTACGATAACGAGATCTACTTTCTAAGAATGGATATTTAGAATGACTTTGACACAGACCTGAGGGCGGGATAGTCACCACCACAGCTTCTTATCACAGTTTTTTTCATTGTTCCTTAAAGAAAGAAGTGCTACAATGAATCAGAGCCATAACTAAGCCTCAGGTGTAAACCAACACCGAATTTAAGCTGCCTTAATTATTAACAAATGCAAACCTTTGTTCCTTCATAATCATCTTAAGGAAAATCCCATTGTTTTCAGTGGAAGAATGTAATCACTGTAAACCCGAAACAGAGTTTTGTTTTGACTCAAAATATTAGCAGCTATTTAGCTTGTTAGGGGTAAGAACAAGTTCCTTATTTATTGCTGATTGTGCTTATGGATCTTTACTGACAGGCTGAAGGAAACAAGAGTACAACAGTATATGTTTTTTGATATAAAACCAAAAATTATAAGGCATGGTTACATTTAGCGAGAAAGTTAGCCAGCCAACACAGTTAGCCATGATCTTTAAAAGATAGGCTTTTATTTATTTCTCATTTTAAATTACTATGTTTTTAATAAACCTGCTTTTGGAAACCTGTTCATGCTAAAATTAATTCTGTGGGCAGATATGCTTTAGAACAGAACGAGTTGCGATCAGGAGTATCTGATTGTAATTAATGGGCTGTATGCCCATGTAGCGCTCAATGACATCCAAATCAATTTATAACTTTTACGTAATGTGTTTTTTTTTTTTTTAACATTTAGGTTTGATATACTGTCTCTCCATTCAAATAAAACTATGATAAAAAATTAGAGACTGTTCATTTCTTCAGCTGGGGATCAAATAATTATTTCCCCTCAGTATGTGGGTCAAACAGAGATTATGATGAGCCGGTGACCTCTCTGATACTTATCCTGAAGCTCGCTGTGGAAAAATTGGCCTACTCTGTCTGTTTTTATCACAACTATTAGTGTTTGCTTTGCCAACACTGAGACACAGTTAGCGTCTGACTCGGTGATTTAGTCTGCTACTGTGGCAGTTTTCAGAAATGTCACACACAACAGCCCTACAAGCATATTACATAATGCCAAAGTAGCATTGGAGCAAATATGCAACACTGTGGAAACAGAGCAGAGTTTTCTGGCTGTTTAGTTGAATTTAATTCAACTCTGTTTCATTTTTTGTTTTCTTAAATCTTGATCTTTATTTTATAGTCATCTGAAGGTGCTTTATATTGTAATGTAAAGACCTTTTACCTCAATTCTTCAGCTACAAAATTGCACAGAGAAGACGATGTGATCTGGATCCATTAAAGCTTCAGCAAAGTATTGTATCATATAAAGCAGCTTCACTGCGTGACACATTTTTGGATGTCTTCATCAGTAAATCTCGACCAGCTGTACCTGTTACAACACTGCTGTATGGCTGCAAAATAACCAGATCACACAGAGATGTTTCTGCAACATTACAACCCTGATGTTAATCTAAATTTCGGGTAATATTTTTAGAATGTAATTTCAGCATCCTCGGAACACAATATCATTATGTAATCGCTGTTGCTCCATCCAAATTTTGTATCTATATGGCTGTACTAATACAGCAAAAAGAAAACAACAACTCACCACCCTCCCCAAAAACCTGTTTCCTGAAGCCTCTGTGTATTAATGTGGTAATTAGCTGCAATCAGCCTTATCTGTAGAGGGAACAAAGCATCAAAACAGCAGGAGGGAAACACAAAGTCCCCCAGTTACATAACTTTTGATGCCCCCTATTTTCTATTATCTTTTTTCTTTATGGCTAAATGAGTTTTCTGCACAACCAATTTTAATTAAACATGCCAAGCAATCATCATGCCATAAAACATTACAGTGCTTGTAAAAGCCCCCGCCCAATGTAAAATATGAAATATCAGAGCCTATATTCTATGTAGCTGATGTATGTTCGACTCCTTAATATAGAAGTGTATAAAACGCTCAACACTAGCAAGTCTTTACACCTAAACCTCAATGCAATCCAATACAGTTTTCTGTATGTTTATGTGGATTATTTAAGGTCACACAATGCTGCTTACTCTTTTCTTATAAAAAAATCAAAGCAGTTTAATCACACACACACATACCTATCTATCTATCTATCTATCTATCTATCTATCTATCTATCTATCTATCTATCTATCTATCTATCTATCTATATATTTATTTATTTTTTGCCGATTTTTCATGCTGCATTGCTTTTGTACACATTTCCAGATTTTGCTGACCTTTGAATTTTTTAATTACATCATTCCAGGTAATTTCATTATAGATAAAACACAAAAGAGTTTTCTATTTACTGATAAGACTTTGGCAGTAAAATGCATAATATTGTATTTAAGACTGACAGCTTCCTGTTGTATTTGCATTCCTCAACTCTCACCCCACTTCCAGGCTTCTCTCATTTGGGTGTGAATGCCAGTGTTAAATGTATATTAGATGACACACTGTTACTGTTAACAGAAACACAAGATTGCATAATTCAAGGAATGTGAATGATCAGTGAACCTTTGGTAATAGCATCTGTATCTTAAAACGAGCATTAGCATTTAGCAAACTGTTAAATGTTCATTTGGAGACTGCAAAAAAGAGTTTAGCACTTGAAAAATGACTTTTCTAATAATATGTCAGGAATAAATCTAGAAATGTTATTAGCATCTCCAAACAGAGAATTTACAAAACACCTGCCCAGAATGAGAAGCAGAGTGGTGAGCTCGACCAAACGCATAATTCGCTCTGAGCTTCCTGACCTGCTGTCCATCTACACTGAGGGGTGCAAAACCAAAGCCAGGCAGATTATATAGGAGCTCTCCCATCCCAACAATGGATTCTTGTCACTTTTGAGGTCTAGGAGGCACTTAAGGCCAAAACAGAGAGAATGAGGAGGGGCTTCTTTCCTCAGGCTATTTGGTCCCTGAACCAGGTGTAGGACTGGACTCTCATTCTCATTACTACACATCAGCAACTGTTTATTCCACTGCAAACTGTTACTCTGCACAGTGTTTATTTACACACTTTCAACTAGCACATTGTTATTTGCACACTTTTATAATTTATTAAATTTGTTTATCTGCACATTCTAATTTTGATTTTTTTTATTTGACTGTAAAATTTTCACTGTAAATTTTTGTAAATTTGTATATTATTTAAATTTCTTGCTAGTTTAATGTTTACTTTTATGTCTATGTTTAGTTTTTTTTTTATGGTCGGGCATTGCACAGCAATAAGCATTTCACTGCATGTTGTACTTGTTGTATGATTGTGTATGTCTTGATGCATTCTCAGTCATCCAGGTAAGTAAATCTCCAAAGGTTAATCCTATTCATCTGGACGTAGCATTTTTTTCAGTAGGAGAAATGTTTTGTAACTCATCCAAGTGACTTCTTCAGTCTCAGCTGACTGTAGGTTTCCCCAACCTTATAAACAGTACATTTGCAAATTGCCTGAAACTAGCCCGCTGAAGTGGGCTCTAACTGTGAAGTCAGTTTCTTCATCATAAGTATGCAAATTCTCATGACCATTGATCAACAACTACTGATCAAAGACCACTGATCAATGACCATGAGTACCATTCACAGAGAGTTGGGGAATGGCTGCAATCACAGCATTGTAAACAATGCATTGTAAACAATGCTGTGATTAAGGTTGGGGAAACCTGCAGTCAGCTGAGACTGAAGAAGTCACTTGGATAGGTGACGAAAAGTTTCTCCCTCTGAAAACGCTACGTCCAGATGAACAGAATCAACCTTTGGAGATATTTGAGAGGTTACATCCATGTAATGATAATAGCTGAAGTAACAGCTCTTATTGGAAGGTGTCCATGAACACTTTGTGAGCAATCTTTGTTTACCCATCTCTGCGTCTCTGTCCACACTTTTGTTCTCATTCACACACACACACACACACACGCACACACACACACACACACACACACACACAAGCTAGCTAACATTAACATCCTGCGCAGTCGCAGCCCTGACCCCTGAGGTCTTCCCCGTGTCGTGCTATTTGTCAAATTTACAATGATGCTGTCACTTCTTATAATCTTGTTCAGGGCCTGCAGGCCTGGGGCTGTGGGAGATGACACTTCAGCTGCATTCAGTTTCTGCTGGACTGCACGGACATGCTGCAGTATGGCTACTAACACAGGGGAAATGTTTGGAGAATGATAGAGTATGGATGTTTGCTTTTCTCCTACAGAATACATTAAAATTGCACAAAAACAGCTATAGCATTGCCTTATACATTTTGCCATCCTTGACTTTTCTGCAAAAAATACCTTTACACAGACATACATGCAAAATCTTCAATAATGGTAATGGAATATGCATGCATTTACTACAACACTATTTAACAAGTGTAACACTACTGAGTTACATTTAAAATGATCCATTATTTCTGAAGCGTCTGACTGTAACTCACAGTCTGTGCAGATGTAAAAGAATCGCAGATGTTAGAATTCCCCTCTAATTAAGACTCTGCTGCTCTAGCTTAAAATTTCAAATTAATTCAATTTTATTTATACAACGCCAAATCACAACATTAATCGCCTCAAGGCGCTTTATATTGTAAGGTAGTCCCTACTATAATACATACAGATTTCCAGAAGGACTTTGTTCTCAGAGTATTTTGAAAAATGCTTCTTAGATTGTTTTAATTGTTTATGAGGTCCAAAGACCACAAATCTCATGCACCTCTGCGAATATGACAATCTTGATGCCAATAAATTAAACAAAATAAACTAAACCCCTGACACCACTTAACCTTGAAAATATTTCATCTTTACATCTCTGTAGACATGGGTGGACATTTTTCCTCTCATAATCACCTCAAAATGAACACACAGTACGTTATTAGATTAACTGTGTATTATCAGAGAATGGCCAATAAGGTGCCAGAAGTGTGGAATGAAAGAAAGCAAACCACACCTCATGCTGTATCAGATACTGTGTGACACAACATATACACAGCTTTGAAAAGAAATGGAAGGCTCCCTAGATATAAATCTTGGTATTTGATTAGAGGTCAACCTGTAGAAGTTTTACCTTTACCTATTAACTTTTTATTACTGATATCACCACTGATAAGCTGGTAAACCATTAACATGACTAAACAAAAACATTAAGCAGTAAGTGATATATTGTGTGCTTATAACTGCAGTTGCATGCATGGATAATTTATGAGCATATTCTCTCATATAGATTTGCTATGGAGATATTTTTTATGCCTGATACCAATATCATAAATTTGGAGATCTGCCGATACAGACATGAATGCAGTCTTTTATAATAATTTTTTTTTTAAATGTCTTGCTGCATTTTGTATAATTTCATACTCAAGTTTTCAAAAACAAAAGGATAAAGGTATTCTATTATACTTGTATGCAAAAGATACACTGGACCCAAAATATTTTACAGTTCAGCAATACTGATCTTTTTATTTAAACACTTAACAGAACTTTAAATCTTTGTATTTAAAGAAATTTTCAAAAAGAAATTTATGAAATTTTATGCAGATTTCAAAAAGTCTTCGGTTCTGAAAAAAAAAAAGAAGTGCAATATCAGCACAAAATAATGTTTCTAGTCAACAACTTGGGCATTTTGACTAGAGACCAGCCCATCAGGTATTATAGGAAAAGCCATAAAGAATGAAAACAAACACTGTTGTTACAGCGATGTACACTATCTTGTTGGTATATATGTATAATTTCTATACATTTAATCAGATGACCACTTTGGTTGTAAGATTCAGATAATTATTTATTAAAAGCTAGACATTTCAAATGAGAATAAGAAAGAAAAGTATTTCTTTGTGCCCCCCTTTCCCTGTTAATGCCCTCCTGGCCCCCTGGCAAAACTTTGCTAGTCCCACCCCTGCACAGTTACAAGCTATCAGCTACATAGAAAAGGATCCTGGTGTTTTTTTGTCTCTCAGAAACAGTTCACAACTTCCCTTCAACTCATTCATGTCACCTAAAAGGCAAACCTGTTTCTCCATCACCTGTTTAGCTCTGATGATTCAGTAAGGACATCTCCTGGTTTCATCTTCATGTTTCCCTCTTTGCAGATATCCAAACCGATATCATGACCAGCAGCTAGATGATACAAGAAAGTAATATTAAATCTATCTATCTATTCTAACAACAGCTTATCAAGCTTAAATGTGCTGTAGTTTAGCACGACATCCACTGGTTTCCTCTTTGTGATGCAAAGTGGGCGATAAACAAACAAGTGTTAAGCTTAATGTGGGAATGCTTTACCAACATTCAGAGGAACTTACACACTTACTTCTCTGGAAAAGCCTATTCGGAGAGGAAATGCTGGCTTGGCAGCACGTAGCGAGGCTCCAGATGCTTTCAGTGGGAAGTAACTCCCTACCGCCGACAGGTGTCGCACACAAGAGCCACTATATCACGTCATGGTGGTGTCAAACCAGCATTTCATGTCTGAGTAGGCTTTTCCAGAGAAGTAAAGCAAGTGTGTAAGTTCATCTCTGAATGTTGGTAAAGCATTCCAACGTTATGCTTAACAACCAATCTGTTGGAGCTCAGATGTCTGTGCGTTGTCATAGCAAAGTCTGACTGTACAATGGACATATGAAAAACACTTTTTTCATACTTGTTAATTTTTGTATAGAAATGAAACAAAATTTAGTGTCAGGTTACAAGTATAATAGAATAGCTTTAGTCTCTTTTTTTTAAACTTGGTATATACTTTTACAAAATGCAGCAAGACATTTTAAAAAACATTTTTATTGATTATTAAAGACTGTATCGGATTCATATCAGTATTGTTAGATATCCAAATTCATGATATCAGTATTGGACATAAAAAAGTGGTATTGTGCCATCTCTACCACAAAGTGTCTGCCTGTGGGTTATTGTAATGGTATTGTAAATAAACAAAGATGGTGCAGTCCAGATAAATACCCTCCTGCAATGTTTTAGCAATATTTCTTTAACAGTTTGTCTTGTGGTTTCCTTTTACGTTAGCCGGCTTCTAGGTAATTCTGTTTACATTTGTTGTTAATTTTTAACCTTTAAATTGCTTTTAAGCAGGAAAATCTTATGTTAAAGGGTGGTACAACCAGAATTACTGCGACCTTATGCAGCGAACTTGTGATCTTATTGCACTTGAAAAGGCTGCTTTGAAGATGGAAACCATGTCTTTATTTTTGCTTTTTATGTAAGAGTCACAAGCCTTTTCGATTTATTCCTTAGTTTTATTTGATCTTGTTTTTCTATTTGGTTGATTTGCAAGTATGTGATCTAAAAATACTAAAACTGCTATTGTTACAGTGACAAATGGCACCTTTAAGTGTCGCAGTTTTGCAGAAGTTCCCAAGTAGTGTCAAAAATTGTTATGATGAAAATGAATTTGGAAATAACTTTACATTTAAAATTCCAAGCTACGTATTAGCTAATGCTGGCTAATACATAGCCAGGATTAGCTAACATTAACGCTTTATCATCTCTAGCCTCATGAAACCCGATGAAGACCAGTGTTGCAGCTCTTAATCACTTCACCCCCCATGTTGCAGGACACATTTCCTTAGTGGAGTTGTTTAGGATGCGTGGGGAGTGATCGGGACATTTCTTTTCACACTAAAGGAATTTCCTCTTATATCTGCATGGCGCCAGAAGGCTGGTGGCAGATGATTTTTTTAAATGACAAGCAATCTTCAGAAATATAAAGTTCTGTGAAAATGTCGTGTCACACTGGTATTATGGTTACAGATTTTCTATGCTGTTTGAATAGTGTTAACCCTTGTTTTATAGATGTTTATCTCTCTACATGCTGAGACATGGTGAAGGAGAAAAATAGGCTATCTCTCGCCACCAAATTGTGAAACAACAGATCTACTTTAAAGTTGGTAAATCAGTCAGTTTTTACTATTACTCTAATGCAATAATAATTTATCACCACAATTTCTCCACCATCATGTGCTGATCAGTCTCAAATGGAATTGTATTTTTGAGCAGATGATATTGGAATGATGAATATACCGAACAGTAATGTTAATTTACATTGAATTATTTCAATTAAACATTTAGGGATGCGATAGAAACAAAAAGAAATAAATCACTTTGGTGCCAATACTGTACTTGGAGTCAAAATATATCTCTGTTACGGGTCAGTAAATACTTTATAAAGATAAAAAATTGTTACAAAAATATAGATTGTAGTGATCCACTTATAGTTCAATTCCCTCCTTTTACCTTTTATTAAAAAAAATATATCAATGGGACCTAGTGACAAGGAGGGCTCAAACATAGGGCTCCAAGTTAAAGACAGTACATCTATTTGAAATGAACAATAACAATGGTCCAAAAAGGTTAAAAGAGTAGTAACATCTCCAGTCTTCTCAAACACTTTCCACAGACTTCAAAGTATTTACAATCCTCTCCATTGTTCCACTCAGCTCACCACTCCTTGTCAGAAAAATTCTCTGAGCAACCCCGAGCTCAAAAGCTCAAACTTGGTGGCAATGTTGGACATTTTGGACACTTTCTTTCCACTTGTCAGAATGAGACAAGCTACAGACTGAAAATGCCCCCAATCCTCAAAAACTGTCCAATACATAAAAAAAAGGGTTTTACCTGGCTTTCTTGCCCTTTAACTCTTATGGAAGAAAATACCTTCGCTTTTAATCTATGCATTTAAAAACTTTTCTTTACATAAGTACCTAAACAACAGACTCACTGTTGCCCTTTTCTGCCATCAGAGCCTCAAGCAAACAGGTGGTAATATGATAGACTTGAGCGTTAGTAGTTTGGGAAACCTTATTCCCATGGGTAATACTAGCCAGCAAACCACTGACACAGAGCTCAGGAGCATGAAAAGAAATCTGGTCCATACCTAAATTAATTTCACTGTGGTCAGGAGGAATGAAGCAGAGCAAATCAGTGTAGGACAATGGTAATGAACAACATGGGGACAATTTTTTTTTAAGCTGACCGGGAAACAAAGAGGAGCACAGCAATAAAAAATACTAAATGAATAGGGACTGTTATTATCTATTCAGGAAAAACATTTCTCCACCTGAAGAAGTCAGCCTTATTGAACATGTGAGAGACCATAGCAGACAAAAGGTGAAAGACAGCAAGTCAAATTATAAAGAAGAAAGGACAAAGAAATGGCTGGCTCTGGTACAGGTTTGGCACAGCCACTAAGCAAATTTCCAGCCTGATAACTTCATTCATTCATTTATCAGCTTGGCCAGTCAAACAAGAGGAGGAGGTGGAGGCAGTGAGGGAGGTTCGGCGTAGGTGGCCTAGATAAGACCATTTCTGTCCTGTATGAGAGCAGTGGAGCGGCCTACCGAGGTAATATATCTATTTAATATCAAACCTCCTTCTCAGTTATCAGTGTCACTGACACATAAGTCAGGAGATATCAGCATGGAAAGAGCTAAAGACAGAACATAATCAATACTGCATGTTACGTAATGTGGCTTTGCATGGTTTGTGCCTCCTGCTACGATTATATCCCCCCACAAAAAGGCTGAATATGCAGCACAACAAGGACATTCCCATTAAGAGAACGTCACTATCTTTCACATAAGTGACAATAGTTGCACTATGGAGGCAACAACAAAACATCTTTTTCAGAAAACCTAATTAGTGCAATTGGGAGTGCCTGAGCACACTCCCTGGATTAATTTACAGCTGACTGTCTCGGTTTTTCTCCTTTCACCGAGCACCAGTTGACCTTGGCCTGTTTATTTTAGGTTTAGCACAACATACATAACTAATGGGTTTTTCTCATGTTCAGTCACAAAAAAATTTGCTGCGTCTCCCTGCACAGTCTCAAGATTATGGAACGATACTATATTACAAAAGGAGAGCTGAACAAGGGTGTAGAAGGGAATCCGTGCCATTTTGAAACCAGTCCAATAACATTTCATTGCTTTAGTTTCAACTGATTGCTGTTTCGTCATTTATTCTCATGAAACTACACATCTCTAGATCTGACATGTCAATTGAGCATCGCAATCTGTTGGGCAACACTTGTGACATACTGAGCAAACAAGAAAAACCGTCAGGAAAATTATTGCAAAATCATCTTTGCAGTTTTCCTAGAATGATCACCACCTGCCAAAAAGAAGATGAATCTAAAAAGTGTAAAGTGCACATGAGTGGTTTCACCCAGTGTTTTGTATATGAGAATTCACAACTACGTATCTTCGGACCATAGGGCGCACTGGATTATAAGGTGCACTGTCGATGAACGGGTCTGTTTTCATACATAACTAGTGATGTATCCATCGCCAACAAAATTGATCTTTGAAGTGAACGATGCCAACCGGCTCCTTATTGCCAGCCTTGTTTTTTTTTTTTTTTTTTTTCCTTTCTCTCGCCCTCTCTCTCTCGCACTACCTCACTCTGGGCGTGAGCCTTGTGCTTGCGCTGAGCAGAGGGGGGAGGGGCGGTAGTAACACTCGCACCAGAGCGGGAGGGAAAGAGAGAGAAAGAGAGACAGGGACAAAAACTAGAGAAAACATCATCACATTAGAAAGGTATGGTAATCATCCACAACTATTTTCAGTATAAAGGATTCAGAAAGTGTATTCATGCAGTGAATCCTATGTATGCAATATCAAGCAGGAAAAAACTATCCCCAAAAAATCATCCCAGGCCTATATGACAGAGAATATGCATCTTTTTGTCTTCATATGTGGATTTCATTATTCTCAGAACCAAAAATCAGTTTTAAAAAACAGTCATCAGGTCCCAAACAGCCCAAATAGCAAAGAGAAATTAAAAATGCATGCCATGAAAGAGTTTGGGTCTAAGGAGGTTAAATTGCAAACAGGCTATTGATCAAGTAATTGTGAGTAATCGCGATTAATTACAGAAAATTGTGAGATTAATTAGTTAATTTTTTAATTTATTGACAACACTAATAAATATATATATATTTTACCATAACTCTAGATTTAGTGGCCTGTCATTAAAATTTCAACTGGTGTATACTTTGAAGTCCGAACACATAAAAACTCCAAAGCACGCACAAACTCTAAAACACGTGGTTTTTGGAGTTTGTACATGCTTTGTCCACTGTGTATATTTATATCTAAACATATATAAAACAGTTTTTTTACTTTAGTAATTCCTTTTGTGCATAATTTTATATTGTTGTTAATAATAAAATAATTAAAGCAACAAAACAACCTGAAGAGCTGGTTCGGAGCCGAAAGAGACGGTTCTCTAAAAAGAGCCGGAATTCCCATCACTAACGGTGGGTTCACACCGAAAGCGGTAGAAGCGGCAAAAGCAGCAGGTTTACATGTAAAGTCAATGGAGATGCGTGACCGAATTTTCAAAAGTGAATTTGCGTCGCGAAACCGCGGTTCGTGCGGTCATTTTGCGCGATTTATGTGATGGAAAATCCGTGCGGCAGTTTGTGTGGTGCATTTTTGTGCATTTACGCGAATCGCCTCTAACGCTTGAGTTGGAAAAATCTCAACGTGAGCGGCAAATTGCGCCACGACAACCAATCAGGAGCCTGGCGGGTCCAGCCAAAGCCATTCATTCTTTATAAATCGAATTAAATCAGGACTTTATGAGTATCACTAGAAATATTATAAACAGTCGTCTCCATACCACAGTTTGCTATCAGCGCCTGTAGTTGGTGTCTAGGCGGGCGATGCTTGGACCTACGCGGGACAGCAGCTCCTCAAACAGACGGTGATACCGCTGAAAGTGGCCGTCATCCAGACGCAGCTCCTGGAGCAAGTGGTGAAACTCACCAAACTGCTCACGCTTCTGGAGGACCTGATGGATCCAGATATGGCGAGGACGTCGTATGCGGCGAGGACGTCGTTTACGCCGCTGCTCTGCTCTCCACAGTAAATACAGAAGGGAGACTCTCTCTTGAAACGCTAGCTCGACAGCTGCCATCCTGCTACATACCGTCTGGTACTACTTCCTCCCACATTCGGTGCAGTAAAATTGCATATTTTGCCGCGTGGTATGTTCGTGTTGGACACGCGAATGTACAAGCGATGAGCTAGGGGCGATTTTGCGGTTTTTGCCGCTTCTACCGCGTTCGGTATGAAAGCACCGTAAGACTGGTACATACGACCCACCTTATGCACTTCACTGTTCTGTTTCAGTTTGTTCCTATGTTCAAACAAGGGGATGTGTGGGCATTACAGTTTACTCTTCGCAATGATTTTATTTGGCGCATTCATGGGGAGCTTACCTGTGTGTAATGCAGAGCCTGAGGAAACCTATGAGTAGCATTTGGGATTTTTGCTACTTATCAAAATGTGCAAGCTTCCATCAAATGTGTGTGATTTGATTATTAATTTAGCAGATTTAAGATTTACTCTTATACATCAGCTCGTCTTGAGTTGGGATGCATTTTTTCCATGAACATTTTATATGACGCTTCAAGGTGTGAAGTAATTAATGCCAATACTGCAAGCTTCAAGTTCGAGCCAGTATCAAGGTATGTTCTGGCGACTTGAGTCTCGGTGTCGTCATGCGGGAAGGAAAATATTTATGGTGTTCTGTGTCACCTCAGGCAATGGAAAAAAAAGCGAGCCTAAATTTGTCCCCCTGTGCAGGCTAAATTTGTAGCAGGCTATTTCAATCTCGCACCCAATCTTTTCTTAAGTGCAAGTGGAGTTAATCAGCGGTATCACAAATCTCTTGAGTCTTTGATCAGTTCCTGGGAAATGTTGTTTTTTTTAGCCGGTTGTGGTTTTTCAGCTGCTCTGTAGGTTTGGTGTCGGTGTGTGCATGTCATATGACGGTCATGTGGCTGAAGAGTGCATTTGAGGTTTGCATCAGCATGCTGTGCATAGCTCCCGATGTTGCGTCTGTGTGTGTGGACGGAAGTTTACTATTCTTGTGGGGACCAAAATCCTGGTCCCCACATGTTTGAAGGCATTTTTGAGGCTCAAAATGTGGTTTTAGTGTCAGGGTTACAATTAAGTTATGGTTAAGTTAAGGGTAAGGGTCAGGGTTAGGCATTCATCTTTGATGGTTAGGGTATGGGGCTAGGGAAAGCATTATGTCAATGAGATGTCCCCACAAGTTATGAAAACACAAAGTGTATGTGTGTGTGTGTGTGTGTGCGCGTGTGTGTGAGTTCCCGTGCAATATTTCTCATCGTATCACATGCTAACTCTTTGTGTGCCAGTTCTGCATGTGTTTTTCCCATCTTTGTGGTTGCCCTTTGCATGTGTACTCAATTGAACTGAAGTACTTTGCATGACAACTGAATTGTGTGTGTGTGTGTGTGTGTGTGTTCGTTTTCTAATTTCCTGTTTGCACCTGTTGTTACTTTCTCTTTTAGAACTGTGTGATTAAAATTAAGATAAAAGCACGCTAAGAAAAAAAGACAATTACACGAAGACGTTTCACAGGAGGAAAACCACAGCTGCAGGTGAAAATTTGAAGTTATAATGGTTGAATTACACTTTGTTGCCTCAGCTCGAGGGTTCTGGTGTTGCATATGCATGCTCATTGTTACACTTTCATGACACCGAGGACATCTGAATAGAATGAAAACATGTAAATGTACATTTAAATCCCGAGCTTTACTGTGATGCAATTTATACTTAGACATTTTGTATATGCATAGGAGCTAAAGATGTGTGCAGCAGTGCCGAATGATTGAAAAATTTGGGCAGGAGTTGACTTTAGCTAGTCCCAAAGCTGTTTTTGTTTGGTTTATATCCAAAAGAAGATTATTATAGTTCAAATAAAGGTGAAGAAACATTAATGAACCTTAGGCTTTTAAGTGCCAAAAAGATATTTGGAAAACCAAAAAGCCTTTGCAGAACAAATGTTACAAACGTGTCGAGACAAGCCTCGATGATGTCAAAGCTTCCAGTAAGAATGGCGTGTCTCCTGAAAATCATACAAAGCTTCTTCTTTTTTCTAAACCTCTTGCATAATCATATGGAGGCATTACATTGTGGATTTTTGTCATCGTGTTCTATACTTTTATGGGCTATGGTCATTTTATTGTACTATTCTGTAAAATAAAACCATTGTCTCTATATTGAAATGGAGTGCTTTATTTAAAAATTACTTTGATGCTTAGTTTGCATCCTTTTCAGATCCAAATAATCCCAGATAGGTGGACGAATTTAAAATTGCATCCTAGACAGAAGCTCAGGTCTCAGTAGGTGTACCTTTTTGTATAAAAGAAAATTGTGATTTTTAATGGGTTTTGTGTCTTTATTTTGTTACATCTTTGGTTTCGGGAAAGTCTGAAAGCCCTGCTTTCCCACTTTTTAGCAGTTTGAAGTAGGAGTGAATCTAGAAAAAAATCATATTTATCGATTGCCAGGACTCTGCTTCACCATCACGCTTCCATTAATTTGAAGTTTTTGAGCAATGTTTTTGACTCAGAACCTCTGCCTTGCTCTCACCTTGGATAGAAAAACAACAGCGTAGACAACAGAGCAAGACAAGAGGCAAGCGAGCTTTTATCAAGGTGATGTGAAAACACAGCTGACATCAGTACTATTACCAAAATAGCAAATTCAGACATACGTGAAGCTGATAACTAGAACTGGTTAGGAGTTTCTCAGTAACCAGAACTCACTGCCAGTCACAGTCTGCAGTTTTGGGGGCTGGTGTCTCTCCTGACAGATAGAATAGCCTATTTAGAGCAGCTCGGATACCTCATCAGACAGACCCCGTGCTGCCCGTTTCCATTCATAATAGCTCCGCTGCATTTACTGCAGCTCAGCGGCACTAACAGGTGTTTGAGCGAAGTGTGCAGCATGTATGCTGTACAGAGGCATTAGAATATCCTGTTTTCAGTTTAGAGATAAAATATTGATGCAGTGGAGATGAAAAGCAGGAGAAGTTATTTCAGGTGTCCACGATGTAAACGCCCTGGTTGTTTTTAGTGTAAGATGACTGGAATCTGGATCTCTTTCGAAGCTTAAAAGGCATGAAGTTTTCAGAGTGTAACTCCCCCCTTTTTTTTCTTAATTTTCTTATGTTGGCACGATTTCATCAAATACTTTTAGGAATTAATGAATCTAGTTGTTAATTTTTGTGAAGTGTGTTCTGGTGGCCATCTACAGCAATTTTTTGTAGGCGTGGAGGAAATTTCTTTCCTGTGAAAAGATTTTAAAATAAACTAATATGGCAGAAGATTGCGTGACGAGGCGCTTTGGACTTGGCTTAACTCGATAAATTCATATGGTTCATAAGTCATGTGCATGACCACACCTCCAACTTTGATCACGTAGAGTTCTTGAGGGACAGGCATGATGAAAAGATTTAAGGACCGTCTCTAGTCAGGGGCTCAATTTAAAATATTTTCACCATGGAGCTTTAGCTGGATAGGCTCCAAAGGCAGAAGACGATGAAGATTAATGAGAAGAAATAGAATGATTTTTACTTTACTGTTTGCACCCAAAGAATGTTACTACCCATACCAAAACGGTAGAAGCTGCATACTGAAATCTGTTACCAACCCTGGAAAATAAACCCTTATTCTGAAAAACACAAAAATACATTTGAACATGTTTCTACGCCCCCAACAAAAGAGCTTAGCTGGGGTTTCAGCAGTGCAATATCAGCGTGGTGACCAGTAAATGTGGATCAGTTCAGCTAATGTGTCCATGTACCTCCAGCATTGCCACCCTCCTCCCTCCCGCCCCTCCCCTCCCCGCTGTGTTTTTACTGGAGCCGTGGAGAATTTCATTCGGTTTGGAGGCTGAGCTGCTTTCGCTCTCTTCCCCATCCCCCATCATGCCTCTATCCATCATTCTCCACAGCTCTGGACACAGAAAATTATTACCCCCGCGCACCCGCGGAGTCTGCTGGGTGTCTGCAGGTATGAAAAGTCTAAAAAAGCTGTGGACGCAGTGTCCTCAGAAAGGCCTATGATGGTATTAGAAAGTCTGCAATTAAATTAGCAAAATCGTGTATTTTCTCTCACAGGCATTGGCTGTAACGTTATTTGTAAAGTGTTTTTGTATGTGATTGCTGGCTGTCAGGAGACATTATATAAATTAAATGTGGGACTGTGCTGCAGGAGGCTGTTAAATCCTTTTTGCAGAGTATTAGTCTGCCCATTAGATCTTTTAAAAGTGTTGCTACTAAATCAAAGAAATTCATTGGCTCATAATGGACCAGTTTCATCAAAATGAAACGGAGCATTTTTAATTTGTAAGACCCTCAATTTCTTGCTGCCTAAATGAAATTACGCAGAAGTTGGTACTGCAGTAAGATAGAAAAATACTCAAATGTGATATAATGATAAATAATTGGTGGACATATCAATGCTGCTGGATTTTTGCCCATACTTTAACATTTTGGCAGCTAAGAAAGCAAAACCGGAATTAAATTTCATTGTGTGTAAACACTGTAAAGGTTTTGGTTCCCCCAAAACCCTGAAAACATGTTGGGAGAGATGATACAGTGTGTTCTCTTTTTTTTATGTTTTAAGTCAAGCTCAGAGTGAACACTAAAGAGGTGTCTGCAAAAACAAATCCTATTAAAAGCCATTTATTGGTGCGCAATTTGCACAGCTCATCATCCACAGTGAAATGATGAAACAGTGGGATATGACTGAATGCCATCTTGCTCTCCTTTGGTCAACAAAAACTAAACTGTACATCACAGGGAACATCAGCTCAGTTATTCTGCTGAGTCTGAGCTCATTAAACTGCCCTCCTATTCTCTGTGATCACTGGTACTGTCCCCAAAACACGGACTCGCAATTTATTCTTATCTCATTTGGCCTCCGTCTTTCGGAGCTTTCTGTATAGCCAATGGATATCCTGGACAAAACTTACCGTGCTTTGCTTGTCATTGGTATTGACTGTGGATATCTTGACTGTGGATACCCCCCCCCAAATCTTCAGAAGACTATAGATGATGGCTTCTAGATTACCTTCATGCAACGAAAGCCTGCACGATTGATTGATTGATTGGTCAAGGGGTCAGTTTGGAAACAGACCACTGACAGAAAAGTGTACTTAAAATTTTGTCCTTGATTTGGCCTCGATTTCAAATGCTTATGTATGTAGTTTATTGAGATTAGTTGGTCATTGGTAAGTCCAGAAGTATGCCTTCATCTGTGTGTGCTGTGATAAAAGAGGTTGAAAGGAGGTGTAGATCTAATTGAACTCTTTGTCCAGTTGTTTTCTCAAGTCCTGGGAACAGTTCTCACACTGGTCTGTGAGAAATGTTGCTCAGCACGTCTCTGTTCTGCACCTGAAAAATAAGTCTGCTAGTTGAACCTTGATGTTTCAGCGTTTGTTCTCTGCCAGTGGAGTTAAAGGGGCAGATTAATTTTCACGTGGTTCCATCTGTTTTAAGAACAGATGGAACCACGCTGAATCTTCGTCTGTGTTGACTTTTGGTGGAAAAGCAACATTTTTGAGGCTCCTTTGCTGACTGTGACGTTGTTTCTTCTTTAGGTAAAATAATAGATAGACAGCTCTAGTGAAGGCAAAGAAGTGTGTGGAAAGCAAGCTTCACTGAGGATCATGTTCACAATGTTTTCACTGGCAGAACCTATTAACGTCCTTTGGAGCTGCAGACTTTGAATTTAAGTAAGGGACACTTATGGCACTGAGGTCATGTGTCTAAGACTTTAATTATAACAGATACTGGTGGCTGTACCTCAGCAGGTAGAGCAGGTCATCGACTGATCAGAAAGTTGGTGGTTCAGGCTCGCGCAGCTCCAGTCTCCAGTCTGCATGGTTAAGTCTTCTTGGGCAACATACTAAACGCCTGGTTGGTTCTAGTGCGTTCATCAGAGTATGAATGTGTGAATTACAGCAGGGCAATATGGCCAAAAATATTTACCACCATATATATTTGAAAATTTGCAATAACGATATAACTGATGATATAATTGATGTGAGACAAAATACTCCACGACTTTATTAGTGCAAAAACCCCCATCATGTATTTTGACCTAAACAAGCAGCTGTTTTTATGTGCATTAAAACTATATAATATTTTTTGACAGATTTTTGAGCACCGTGTATCACATAAAATCAGTTTGAGGTCGGTAAGCACAACCAGTATTCATACATAAGGCGCACCGGATTATAAGGTGCACGGTCGATTTTTGAGAAAATTAGAGCGCCTTATGGTCCGACAAATACGGTTATAACGACGGCCCGCTTGCATGTTCTACAAAAAAATGTGCTTTGGTGGGTAACTGATGGACAAAAACCAAACCGGTTCCACATCACTGAATTTGCACCATTTTTACAAACCAATTCTGGTTCATCTGTTTCATTCAACGATTTGATTTTGCCCTTCTCATTCTCCGTTGCCGCCATGCTTTTTCCGCCATTTGCGTATGAAAACAAAAGCACTGCGCATGCACGTTTTACCCATATTCTATCGTGATATTTCATTTTCCTATCATTGCCTAACATTTTACCAGTGTTCCTGTGAACGGTATAATATGGCCCAGCCCTATTGTAGAGTTTGGATAGAAAGCACTCAGGTGTAGAAAGAAGTGCTTGTATGAACGGCGTGAATTAAGTGGGTGCTTTGATTGGTCAAGTGGAGTAGAAAACCACTATGTAAGTACCAGCTTATTTACCATTTATACTTTGGATCATTATCCATTATAAAAGCTGCTCCATTATCTCTTAATAATATTTCATTTAGCATGATTATAGCAGTTTCTAACTTAGAAATTCAGTCTGTGCATTTAAAAGCTGCACATTTGCAAGAAAAAGAGCCTGACTTTGTTTTACCTCAATCTAGTTTGGTTGGATTTCTGCACATGAACCGACAGATCCATGAAGTCATATGTGTCCAAAAAACAAAAAAAAACAAAACACATCTCCAAAAGCTGCAAATATAATCTTAGCTGCCTTCTGTCGGCTCTTCAGTGGTTTGCACCATGGCTCTGTTGATTCTCTTTGAATGATTATGAGTTGAGTTGTACGCGCGATGGTCAGCAGTCTCTGAAATGATTCTTAATGCTATTTCTTGCTAACTCACCTGAAGGAATTTCATCATCCTAGGTTACTGTGAGATCGAGTTTTAACACCATGCTTTGAGCAGAGAGTTTTTGGAGACTTTTCTGTTTGATTTTTATTTTATTGTTTGTTTATATAAGGGAGAGGATGTTTCAGTAACTACACACCACAGCACGCTAATCCTGAGTTCATCTGCAAGGCCCATCCATAGATAGATATTAAAAATACATAACACCCAGCAACATGAGTTGGTGACAAACCAAAGGCACACAATAAATACATAGACTAAAAACACAAAACAGTACAAATGTGCCTCCTAATCATTTGGCAAGTGGTTGCATGAGGTATCTGGCTATTGCTAACCAAAAGTCACAAAGAGTGTGCTGCACCACAACCCTCTATTAGACTTGCTTTAGTCGCCAGCAGATTGCCACAGTCGCCTGTGGCTTGCTTGGAAGATGTTGACTTCTTTGCAAACACTTGCTACAGGTCACCAAGTAAAATTTCACAAACTAGCGGAGTGTTTGCCTTCAAAGTAAATCAGCATGTTTCAAAAGGAACATCTTTTTTGAAGGCAAGCTATATTTGTTTCCGCTATGCGTCACAATTCTTGCAGTTTTGCTACGCTTCAGCCAGTATTTGCATTCACGCTGGTGTCTTCCGTGCAAACTACAGGCAACCACGCTAGTCTGCTTGTGACCAGAGCAATCTCACAAAGGTTTTCAGCGCACCACCACGTACATCTTTGCGACCAATTTCCCCCCACTAACTCGCAGCTCGTTGCTAAACGGTCGAGGAAAACCAAGCTTGTGTTGCTGGAGCCTAAGACGAGAAGAGGCAGACCATCCATGGCTACACGGCAGGGTTTACATTTAAAGTACCCTGATCAGGATCCAGTTCGAGCTCTGCAGGTAAAGATCGACCACATAGGAAAAATCTGGCTTTCCAAATTTAAGAACTTAAGTATACAAGTCTTACAGCTCCCACTGGACGCTGCAGGTTGTTGCTGAGTGCAAAGTGGAAACATGAGGTCACCGAGGACCCGGGGAGCCTCATTATGTAACCATTTATGAAGACTAGCAAATTTAATAAAACAATCAAAATCTTCTTTCTTTACGTCAGTCCAAAACCTTGCACTTCACTTCCAGCATGCCTTGCTGAAAATGCCGCAGACTGGTAAATGAAACGTGTCCGCTCTGGTCACCGGTGTGTGTTTTTGTGCGTGTGTGTAAGAACCCCCCCAGTCACCACTAGCTACTCTCTTTGTGTTGTATCCTCCGCGTCTTTTACTCTCCTTTCTTTGTTGCGGCTTCCTTTTGCACCTACATGTCAAGTTGTTTCACCGAAACAAGACAATGGATCGCATTCTCCCACAAACGAGCTTTGTTTAACCGGCGGCTTTTCGCCGCAGCCGACTCAGCGACGACGCACGGCTGAATGCTGCGTTTCAGACTTATTCTGACTAATAAAGTGAGAATGTTTTTCCTCTTTCATGTCGTCAGGAGAGCAGCAAGCAACATATGTCACACTGGTTGTTAATGTTGTGACACTAAATGTCAAAATACCTCTTTGATATCACTTTAAAGCAGTACATTGTTTTTCAGAGGCTTTGATCTGGGTCATGAATAAAGCAGGCACAGGTTAGCTGTTTCGTCAGGCCACTGCTTCTCTGTTAAGTGTGTGTGTGTTTTACAAATTAACAGGCAAATAATACCTTTGTATAATAATGGATTTGTTTATAGATGTCCGTAATATCCTAACAGGGTAGTCCTCAAAAGATTAAACTATTTTCATCCATGAGCTGTCAAATACAAACCTTATCTTCAACTCTTTTGAGGCATTTTTCCAGCAAGAGCATCCAACATTCGAAGGTTTCACCCTCTGCACTGGACCTATTGTAAAAGTATAGGTGGATAAATTTTGCAGTATTGCACGGCACTATCTGTAAGATTCACAAAACTAGAGTTTCACCTGAAGAAAACAAACACACGCATATTTTTTGATAGTACTCTTTGAGCTGTTCTCCTGCTGCTAGAAGCTCTGCTTGGTTTAGCTTTGCTTGTGCGAGAGGAACACGGGGCTCCTTGTGGTTAGAGCCATTAGCTGGTGCAGTAGATTTATTTTTTAAAAATTTAGGAGATTTACAGGTTAAAAAAAAAGGGGGGAAAAATTGCCTAATAAATCACTCGCAAATGCCGATCAGATGTTGTTGACCCAAAGAGATGGAGCCCGGTGGAGGCCACCTGTCCTGGAGGAAGAGTGATTGACAGAGTGAAGAGAGCGAGAGCTGCGATCTGTTCATCTGTTGCTCCTCCAACACCTCCATAGCCAGGGTTTTCTCTCCTCTATTTGTTCTCTCTCTCTCTTTCTCTCTGTCCTTCTCTCCTTCTCTCTCTTTTGGGAGCTAGAGGAATGTTACACATCCGCGGTGTGGTGACAGTGTGTGTGTGTGTCAGTTTATGTTAGGTGATGCTTGTTCTTGTGCGTATTTGCCTGTCTTTTGTGTGTGTTTGCTTTGAAGCGAGAGAGGGTGGAGGCGGGGCTTGGTGGCGGTGGGGGTCTTAGCATGTGTGTATGAAATAGTGGGCGGCCAGTGTCAT
>VUQR01035211.1:0-14959 GCA_015108515.1 Hemichromis elongatus | reverse complement strand
TCGCACACACGCACACCCCCGTATATGGAAAGCATTTTTGTGTTCTTAAAGCTGGTGTGTGTGCGTGTTGTGTGTGTGTGTACAGAGACTCATTTTAACTCACACATTCACAGTTAAGCACTATTTTATGTAGCTAAAGCAACAACTCCTCCTCGCTCCTCACTTACACAGCCTGCAGACCAAAACATTCCCACTCAGATTTATCTGTTTCACAGCATCCACACAAGGGGAGTAAAACATCGCAGTGCTTTAACACTGATGATAGTGGTCTGCGTAAGGAAAACTTGTAATGAAGTTTTTTTTTTCTTCTTCAGTTTAGATTTTAGTTGCTTTCATTTTTCAGTTTCATTCATCTTAAGATGTTAATCACCTTTGTTTGTTTGTTTTTTTGGTGTTTTTTTTAACCTTTTTGTTTCACCTCAACCTGATTTTAAGTGTATTTTAATTTTATGTGTGTACAGAACACATGAATACAGGGGTAGTAGGGTTCAGTGTTTATTAAAACATTCAGACGTGACAGGGGGATGCAGTATATAAGAAAAAAATGAGTTTGTACAGTTCTTATTTTAACTTTATTCTTCAGCACAGCCTGATCTCCCTCAGGAAGCTGTCTTGTAATCTTCAGGAATAGTTTTCCAGGCTTCTTGAAGGACATTCAAAGCTCTCCTTTGGATGCTAGCTGCATTTTTTTTCCCTTTTCTCTGTTAAGATGATCTTCAATAAAGTCGAGGTCCGGGCTCTGCGGAGGCCAATCAACGATCATTCTTTAAACCTAAAGCAGATGTATCTCCTAGGTCCTGTGTCCGAGCTTTGCAGAATGCTCTTATTGTTTAACAACACGACTTTCAGATACTGTTCCTCTGCTTTATATATATATATATATTTTTAAACCTAACACCTCCTCTGTTGTCCTCCACTTGTACAGTTTTCTCAAATTTATAAGAGCACACTGCACACCATACTGAGAGGCCATACTTGAAAGCACATTACTGAATATAATATTTACATGTCTGTAACTCCCATACGACACTTTTCATGACCCACAGGGCTTTTATCTCGCCAAACGAGAGACGACAGTAGTGTCAAAGGTGAACTCACAAATATGTGAGGGTATAAATATTAGTACAAACAGAAGGACCTGAGAAACTGTCACGTTTGGAGTTTCACTACGACCTCTCTGGCGGATTTTTTTTTTGTATAGTTGCAGTTTGAAACTTAATAAACGTAAAATGATAATTTGCCATTTTTACATTTCTGTCTGAATCATCAAACAAACATGTTCAAACGTATTAGTGGATTTTTCACAAAGATAATGGAATATATAAACATTTTTTTCAACCGCTGGCCTGCATCTGGTTCAGTGGGATAGCATCTGTGCCAAGAAAAACTAACGGGCCATAGCTGTGACGTTGTCGATCTTTTACTTTATGACAGAAGATATATAGGCAAGTTCTCTGAGAAGCATAAACATCCTTAAAGTCCAAATGCAAAACAAGGCTCGGTTTGAACCCTCGTGACTCGTAGTTTCATGTTAATGTCCTACACTAATCCAACTCGAACTTTTCTCGAGCTCGCTGCCTCCTTAGTGGAGGCTGGGTTAGTAGCACCAGTTATTTCCAGCACCTGTGGGTGGGTCTATAAATAGCACGCACACATTTTCTCCTTCGTTTTCACCTTAGTGTGAGGTCTGGTTTTGGCATCCAGGTGTTTCTAAGTTAGTCATTTCATGCGTGCAAGCCCTGCCTGATACTGCAGATGTTTATGAAGGAGAAGCCCCTCTGCTACACAGCTGTGCACATACTTCCTTACCTGCTTCATGTATGAGGCTTGTTATTTGTGCAGACATTGGTTTTTATTAAATTAATATCTGAGGTTAACATATGATAACTGGCCAACAATTTTTTCACCATGTGAGACAGCAGGACACGATTCATTCCAGTTTATATGTAATGTCCTCCGCTATTAAACATGTCCTCTCCCTCTTTCTCTCTGTCTCCCTGCAGCGTCAGACAACAGCCAGGGGTTTCAGGAGACGTGTTTCGCCTTCGCTTTAACGCCGCAGCAAGTTCAGCAGATCAGCAGCTCAATGTAAAATTTAACGCCGCTCCGTCAATGCAGGATGCTGGATTGTTCATGAATAATTCAGAAATGTACAGGGTTTGCACGTGTGCGCATTGATGAATGTGTTTCTGTTCTCGAAGGGACATCTCGGGGACCAAATGTGACTTCTCCGTTCAGGTTCAGTTGCGGTTTTGCCTGTCGGAGACCAGCTGTCCTCAGGAAGACCATTTCCCCACCAATCTGTGTGTGAAAGTAAACGGGAAGTCGTGCAACCTGCTGGTGAGAAACGCAGAGTCAGCCATTTAATAAAAAAATGTTATCATCTTACCTGAACAGCGACATTAATAATACTCGCTTCTCATTTCTAGTGTTGTCTTCCTCCAACCAAAAACGGTGTTGAGTTCAAGCGGCCCAGCCGCCCGATCAACATTACCTCGCTGGTCAGATTGTCCACCACGGTCCCCAATACCATCGTGGTGTCGTGGACCGCTGAGATCGGAAGGGTAGGAAGCAAAGCCTTTTTGCAGCGTATGTGTGTGTGTGAATAACTGAAGGACACTTCAGATGCCTAATGAATACATTTAAACATTTGCCAGTTACAGTTCCTCAAATACGAAGGCTTACTTTTTGCTTTTCTCAGCTTTGGTGTCGTTCTGAAGTTAAAAGCAGATATCTGACTTCCTCAGCTCCCCCCACCCTCATCTAAGCCTCGTCCATCAGACAAACGCGTAAACAAGCTTAATACAAATAACACAAAGCTAATTCTGGCTTTACAAAGAAATGACAAAGAAAGATTAGATCTTGCGCCTTTACTTTCTGGGTAGAATTTTTCACTCCTTGTACTGCTCACCTGTATAAGAAGTGACACAAGAGCCCAGAGGAGGCACCTCCAAGCACTTGAATCCCAATATAGACAATAACACAAAAAAAGGGACTAGTGACGAGCTTACGTTTTGACTTTTTTTTAATGGCATTATGATCATTAAAAAAATTAAATATATTAACTTGTGTGCTCCATCCAGATACAACGCAGTTAATCGAACTAGTGTTTGAGTTGATCTGCAGGTGTTATTAATGTGAATTGTCTGTCTTAAATAGAGGTCCTGAAAATCTGCATTAATCTTGATTAACGTGTGTCCCCGTTTATGCAACGCGGTGCTGCTGCATGCCTGTGTATGATCACATCACACGCTGTTCCTAAGTTATTGTGTTCACATGGATGACAGACAAAAGAAGCAGAGAACAGCCCATGTTAAAAAAAAAGGACTTAAAGAATACTTTGATTATAGAAAGAGACTTTAAATTGGTGTGAAGCCTAGGAAGAGGCACAGCGTTCCCTTTTTATAGCCAAATGTTGTAAAAGAAAAACAAAATTGGATAAAAACTACAACTTCAGGGGAGGATTTCCCTTTAAATTTAATACATGGATTCAGAGACATTTGATGAAGGATTTCAGGATAAGCGTGTAACGGCTTTTATCGAGGTGGGTGGAGCTCGACGTTCCGCAGACGGACAGTAGAGGGGGGTAAAGGAAAGGTCTGAGAACAGAAGAGCTTGCTGACTGTTGCATAACTTACATTAGTGTCACAGCGGAAGGATCGACTTCACTGAGACTGTGGAGGCTAACATAGAAAGTTATGCTGAGTAACATGTTCAAGCACGTGCTGTCGCTCTTTGCAGGATATAATAAATGCTTTTAGACATTGTCGTGTCTTCCCGTGTGTCCACAGAGTTACTCGATGGCTGTGTACTTGGTGAAGCAGCAGTCATCCACAGTGCTGTTACAGAGACTGCGAGCTAAAGGCATCAGAAACCCAGACCACTCCAGAGCACTCAGTAAGGACCCCTTTTTAAGAGAAGCACCCATCCAGTGTATCAGTTAATGCTGTTCTTCAGTGTTTCCACTATAATTTAATTTATCAGACTGAAATTGTGGCGTTGGACGGGTCAAAAAGCTTTAAGACTGAGCTCTTATTTTGAAATGTTTTCATCCAGTCAGACAGGAACTGTTGATATATTTCTTTCATGCCGTTTTGCAAGTTGAATAAAAAGATTTAGGTGCAGTCAGGTGATTCAGGAAACACATCTGTTAGAAGTCAGCACTTCGGTTGTGACAGTCACACGTGTTTGTCCTTCTCCTCTACCCTGCAGTAAAAGAGAAGCTAACAGCCGACCCAGACAGTGAAATAGCCACAACCAGCCTTCGAGTATCGCTCCTCTGCCCGGTAAACATGCTCCCTGCTCCTCATGAATTACAGGCCCGTTTTTGAGGTTCAGTCATGCCCAAACATGTTGCTCGGTTCTTTTCTTTTCCCCCTCATTTTTCTTTGTATGTGACTCGACATGTCCTTGTGCATAACTTATCTATGTGAACATGAGCCACCTGCCAGATTGTCTTCTCACCCCTATCCTGTTTTGCTATGTAGGTTTGTTGTGTTTGTTAAATTTGTGTGTCACTTATACTTACTTCGTGGCCTGACTACGTATGTGCTCACTGCGCAGCTGGGGAAGATGCGGCTGATGATCCCGTGCCGGGCGCTGACATGTTCCCACCTGCAGTGCTTCGATGCCACACTTTACATCCAGATGAATGAGAAGAAGGCCACCTGGGTGTGTCCTGTCTGCGACAAGAAGGCGCCGTACGAGGACCTCATCATTGACGGGTAGGTCGCTCTGGCCTGCCTGTGACCTTCGATCAAATAGTGCCAAGAGTGGTCCTCTACTAAACACCTTGGTTGTAACAAGTGCTTATTTCAGTTACTGTTGCTTTTCTATCAGCTCAAAGCAGTCTGGCCATTTTCCTCTGACCGCTGACATCAATGGGGCAATTTTGCAGAGAGAACTGGATATTTTACTTTTTCTCCTTTTTTTTCAGTCTGTTTTCTGTAAACGTTAGAGATAATTATAGAGGAAAATCCCAGGAGATCAGCAGTTTGTGAAACACTCAGACCAGCCTGACACCAACAGCAATGCCACGTTCAAAGTCACTTAAATCGCTTTTCTTCCTCATTCTGAGCATCAGTCTGAGGTTCAGCAGGTCGCCTTGGCTCCGTCTGCATTCTGAAAATGTAGATGCTCCACTGAGTTGGTGCCATGTGATTGGCTGATAAGATATATGTGTTAACAATCAGTTAAACAGGTGTACCTAACAAATTGGCTGGGCAGTGTTCGTGCCATACTATATTTTTTACAACAAAAACAGCCTTTATGTTTTAAGTCTCAGAACACTGGAACAATTTACCTCTTCTCTCCTTTTCCTGTTATTGTTTGTTTGTTGTTGCTCTGTGGAGCGTTGTATTGTTTTCTTTATTTACTCTGTTACTCATTGCTTGCTGTGTGGCTGTTATTTATATAAATATATATGATGGGATATAAATAAAATGATACAGCATAAGGGATTTACTCTAATAAATGTAGTGGGGGGGTGTTATCTTACAAACACTTAGGGAAGCTCAATATAAAAGAGCCTTTTGTGAAATGTTTTTAGAGCAACTGTGTTGTTGTTGTCTTTGCTTTATTAAGTAATGTAAAGTGGATGTAAAGTCTTTTTCAGTGTTCTCTTGGTTGGTGTATGACATGTATGTTTGTTCTCAGGCTTTTTGTGGAGATCCTCAACAGCTGCATGGACTGTGATGAGATCCAGTTTAAGGAGGATGGCAGCTGGGCCCCCATGAGGTCTAAGAAGGAAGTGCAGGAGGTGTCCTCTGCTTCCTATAACAATGGGCTGGATGGTGAGATGAGGGATAAAGGAGGGAGGGAAGGGGAATGCTAGCCTGAAAGCCTGCCTTTAGCGATCCTAGTTATAATTAGGCGAGGCATCTGTTGGGAGAAGTTATGGGTTTTTTTTAACTGTGCAGTCTCTGAAAATCTAAAACATTTGCAAAAACACAAACTGATGCATAGCCGCCTATCTGCAGGCTCATGCCGGACGTCCGCGGGCTCCGATCAGCGGAGCTTCTCAGCGTCCAGCCACGGAGGCAGCAATGGCAGCAACGGCAAGAAAGTGGAAGTGATCGACTTGACACTGGACAGCTCCTCAGAGGACGAAGGACCGGATTCGCCTCCGCCACCGCCCCCGACACTGCCTCCCCCAGTCAAAAGAGCGTGCCCTTCGATGTCCCCGACCTCGCCACCTGTCATCAACAAAGGGTGAGGCGCGCACACACCCTACGTGGTGATTTTATCTCTGCAGACAGGTTGAATTTGATTAAATGTGAAATTGATGCTCGTTTTAGCCGCTCATGTGGGCAGTTGATTCTCTCCATTTAAATGATTCATGAGTTTTTGCACGCGAACACGCATCTTCTTGACATTTCACGTCGGCACTGGCAGTCTGTGCCCGAGCGTGCCAACGAAACATTTGCGCCTGATGACCTGACTGACTTTCCATAACTCGCCTCATTCAGCCAATCACGGTTTGTCACAAAATTTCAAAACAGCTGACAAACATAACCGACTGAATATTGAATCCAGCTTTAGTATGGCTATGAAATTTAAAAAGCTGCCTTTTCTACCAATCCAATATTCATTAGGTGCATCTGCTGCTCCCATTTCTCTTTAATGAATCCTGTGAGTGTTACTTTTCTAACTGAAGGAGACAGGAAGGCCCTGTGGTTTAACACGTGACACATCATGAAAGCCTTATTAGAAGTTATGTGGCTTCTTTAGTTCTTCAGTCTTTTTCCTCCGTCTCTTCTTTTAGCGTGTTGAACCTGCACCATCAGGCCTCTCCTGTGAGCCGTACCCCAAGCATGCCCGGGATAGACACCAGCTACATTCCTCCTGTCCCGCCGCTCATCCAGGACTACAGGCCCTACTATCACACCCCCAATGACCTTTCAGGTAATAACACACACAGGATGCTTTGCAAGTATTCATGAATACCTGTGCTTTAGTAAAGATAATAGGATGTGTACTGTTGTGTACAGTACATTTATGTAAATCTAACTGTATTCTACATCATTCACAGTGTGTAGCCAAATGTTGCTAACTTTATTTAAATTCTACCAAAGAGCCACACTATGCTAACATAACAAAAGTACTGTGCAAAAGTCTTGATCCACCTCTCATTTCCTCATGTTTCTTCCAGTATGCCACACTTTCTTGTCATTTTAAAGTGCTCTTGACCAACGTTCTCCAGGCTTTCTGAAGGTCTTTCAAAGTTTTTCTTTGAACATTAGCTCATCGTGGACCAGTAATAATTCATAATAAATGCTCCTAACTTAAGAGACGAAGCAGTGTTGTATTTACACGTAACAGACAATTTAGTAACGAACCAATTTTAAATTCTTACTTAAGGCACTTTGTTAGTAGCAGCCCGACACCAAAGTTTGTAATTTTCATACTTTCTTTAGTTGAATCAGCTGAAAAAATGCCAAAGCTAACGCAGTTTGATACAGTTTGACAGATAAATACTATTTTTGCACTAACACGGTGATTCCTAAAGAGGTGTTAGTTGACTTTTCTCAGTATAGTGTGCGGTGTGTCCTTAAAAGCAATGAAGAAACTGGAGAAGTGGAGAACAAAAGAAGAAGTGATAACAGAAAAAAATAGCAGGTTTAAAAAAAAACAAACAAACTGAAGCCTCGATAAGATCATTGCAAAAAAGATCCGGCAGACTTTGACCCATTACGCATAACACGGGGAAGCGTCTGATTTACAACAACTTCATGCTGACAGTGATCCCAAACACTACAAAGGCATTAAAAGCACCGACAGAATAGTAGATTAGTATAATTACAGGTGTTTCAATATAATGTTGTGCCTGTTTCCTATTTTTCTGCCAAGGAGGTGGCTCAAGACTTTTGCCCACTAAATCCTGAAAGAAAACACAATGGAAAAGGAAAAAAGCTGAAAATGCAACAGAACTGAAAAACACAGATTTGTGCCCCTCTGCGCTTCTGACTTCTCTTAATGTTTAAAGAAAACATAAAATATGTATTTGCATTTGTGATTTTGATCACTGACTTTTCCTCTCCTTTATCTCCAGAGTTGAATTTTTTCTCTTTTCTTCAAGGGGACAATCATCCGGTACGTACAGCAGAGTTTGATGTTATGTGTAAAAGCGTCTGAATTTAGCAGCTGAAACTCTTTTTTGTTTTCAGTGAAATTCTGGACGTCAGAACAAAATATTCAAAACATGTTTACGGAGAAGAACAAAGCACAAGCTTTGTTTTTTAACCTCCCTCAGAAACAAACTGCCCTCTTTTCCATAAGCAGAAAAAGTGAACACGCGTAGAAATATTTTTAAGAAACGTATCTGAAACCTGAGATTTTGTTATTTCCTGTAATATGTTTTTTCAATGGGTTTTTCAATGTTCACGTATTTTCGTGATTAAGGAAAACACACCTTTTTAAATAAGTTACTGAGCTCTTCTTGTTCTGTTGTTTGATGCTATCATTTAATTAGAACACTTTGAAACCAGGAAGTACAAAGTTGTGACCGACTTGTCAAGCGATATTTGATTCTTTCAGTTTATCTGGACTGTTTTTTGATATCCGGCTTCATCGCACTGTTAACGCTCTGAGGTCTCGTGCCTTAATTATACAGACAAGGACACAGACAGCTGGCGGCACCACGGATGAGTAGGCATTTGTGTTGTTACTTATTTGAAGTCCGCCACCTGGGGGCAACATTTTTCTTGTCCCCATAAACACAGAGTTAGGCTAGGCTTCTGAGCCTAGTGGTCACCTGTAATGACTTACAGTGGTGGGATTCTATCATACAGGCATAGGTCAGTTTCAAACATTCCTCAAAAACTTGTGACAGCGGCTCTACGTGCGTTATATTACACGAGAGTTTTAGAGTTTTTCTGGGGTTAATTTTTGGAGAGCTCGCCGTGTGTGGCAGCAGATGGCTGCCCCTGCCCTCCGCTGTTCTGAGTCATTGTAGAAAACATGAACACAGCTTATGGGTCTGAAGGATGAAACCAATGCATTAGTGCCTTAAACCTGCATTCTCTTTGATGACCACCAGATGGCGATATCTGTTTCTGCCGGTCATGTAGAAGTTTGAAGGAAAACTTCTTTCTCCTGCTGAGTTTGGGTCATATTCAGTCTCTTTGTCTGCCTTTGGTCAGTGGTTGCTGTTTTTAAAGCGCTTTATAAATAAAGTTGGCTTGGCTATTTTTTTTAAATCTTGGTCATACTGTGATCTATAATGGAACAAGTCATGACTTTAGAAACAGTGGATGACTATTTCCACTTTTTACACTCTATGGTTCAGGAAAAGGTTGCTTTCTGTTTAATGGGAGTTCTATTTCCCCACCCTCACTTTGTTTATATGGGATATCTCTATCCCATATAAACATGGCTGTGTAAGGTAAGGTAAGGTACCTAAGCCTTACCTTACAAAGGTATTACCTTACCTTGTAAAGAACCTTGGGATGACTCTTTTTGTGAAGTGAAACTAACAGGAACACACCTATACATACTTTAGTAAAATGGAATGCCATCCGTCTATTGTCTTCTGCTGAGCCGGGGCTTGGTCACCGGGCCAGCAGCCTGTCTGTAAACCTCCTCCAGCTTATCTGAGGAAACAGCATGGCCAGCCCAGCCCTGCCAAGAGAAGGAATCTCTCCGGCGTGTCTTGGGGCAACCCAGAGTCGTCCTCCCACTGGGACATGCCTGGAACACCACGCCCAGGAGGCATCCTTCTCAGATGCCTGAGCTGGCATCAGCTGGCTGCTTTTGATGTGGAGGAACAGCAGCTCTACTCTGAGCCCGGCCTAAATGGCTTAACTCCTCACCTTACCTTTAGGGGAGGTCTTCTGAGAAATCTCTCTTCCACCGCTTGTATCCGTGATCTCGATCTTTCGTCGCTACCCATAGCTGGTGACCATATGTGAGGGTAGGGACGGCTTTGCGTTTACACTCACCTCTCTCTTCACTGTGACAGAGCGCTACAGTGTCTGTTACGAAACTGTGGCTTATGCAGAACAGCTCACCTGCCTGAAATGCACAACGATTGTCTGTTAGAGCCTGATCAGTCCTGTCAGTTTGTCTGGAATAGTTTTAGTAATCAAAAAAGTCACCACTGTTTTGCAAATTGCATAAAACTCAAATTTCACTCTGAAATAGAAATGGGAGGTATATAAAATCAATCAGATCTGAGCAAAGTCCCCTGTTTCCTATGTTTCTCTTATGTTCTTGCTGTTTGAATATGTTGTTAGTGAATGAGAGACATAAAAGGGGATATGTAGATGGGTGAATGATAGTTCAACTACTCTCAGACTTAAACTGACCCACATCTGGGTCTTTCAGGACTTTGTCCATCACTAACACTTCCTCCCTGCTTGTGTGTCTGCCTCCTTTCAGCATTACAACATGGTTATGGCAGCGGCGGCGGCTGCCTCGGCCTCAGACGATCACGAGCTGCTTCTCAACCGCTTCATGCCCTACACGACATCCTCCTCTGCCTCCCACCTGTTCCTCGACCAATCGGCAGCCTCCTCGGCGCCTTCGCTAACAGTGCCGACCAACGGGGCGAGCAATTCGGGCAGCACCAGCAGCCTGGTCTCATCCAGCAGCCTGCGTGACACTCACTCAACACACTCTCACTCGAGCTCACACTCCTCACACACGCATCCCGGGGTGGTGGCCAGCCGGAGCAACACCGAAGCAGCGGTGGCGGCTATTTACGGCGGGATACCCGACGTTATTTCGTTGGACTGACCCTGGATGAGTGGAGACGACGGCGCGGGCACGTCTGGAATCCGGTAACAAAACCCGATCACAAACTTAACGTGAGGGGTGACTTTTAAAAAAAACTAGACTGGGCCCCCACCCCGAACCCCACCCTCCCCCCGAGTCATCAAACTCTGAACGTTCGAGGAGCTGCGACGACGAGTCTGTGTCAAGAAGAGCACTAATAATATGAGCGGACAACTGACCCGAGTCCAGTTCCGAGACATCGCTTAAAGGTGTGGACATTGTGTTGGTGTGCTGACTTCAGATCAGAAACCTGTCCAGCATGTGAACCCACGTTACTGCTATACTGGTACCAACCCGGCACAACGAGCAAACCTGAGCAAAAACACAAAGGAGGGGGGGGGGAGGAAAGCTCTTTTCTTTTTTCTTTTCTTTTTTATAAAAACAAAGGAGCAGCACCGTGTACAGAGAACAGAATCTATTTTCCTCTTTTACTTTTGTATGTTAAATCGGGACAATTTCAGTCTAGGGAGCTGCTTCAGTCACTGTTTGTAAGTGGAGGACTGAGTTGACTGATTTTAATTGTGTTGTGTGTGTTCTCACACAGCACGAGCTCATTCATATGCCCATTGCCATGTGGTTTCCTCTCTTTTAGCTATGTGGCGTTTCCAAATGTTGGATTTGCATTTCTCCGATCTAAACTTTCTCTGCGTGTTGTTCACTTTTTCTCTCGTTCTAATTCACAGCATTTTATTTCTCTCTCCAACGACGGGAGCTTTTCAGACGCTGAATATACAGTTTATTCATGTGCTAATAATTTTATTATGCTTTTAAGTTATGTATGATATTTAAGCCTTTAGAAATATAAATATATAGATATATAAATATATATATGAATATATATGCATTCCCTTTGACCTTCAGGTTGATGCTGTGGGGAGTGTGGAATTAGCCATTTCCATTTTTATTTTTTTTTTATTTTTTTCATTTTCTCTCCTCATTTCCTGCCTCCTTTTAGAGACTCTACCTGCAGACAGGATTTAGAAGTGAAACTATTTATACCTGCCAGTTTAGAGGGTTTTTTTGATGGAACAGTTTCGTTTGTTTTTCTCATTTGCACAATGCCAAAAAAAAAAGAAAAGAAAAGAAAACCACACACACGGTACCTGAAAATGATCGAAAATAATCGAGAGTGTAGTTTGATCTGTGCATCAGTCTTTTCAGTCCGCTGTCTTCACTTTCAGCCACTTAAGCCTCTGCCCCCGTTGTGTATCGTCTTCTCTGTTGATGGTGAAGGTCAAATTGATGTTGTAGCAGCGTCGGGCCTTTTTAAAGATACAGGCGTCCGCAGCACATGACCAAGCTTAAAGTAGTGCCTGTTTTTGGGTTTGTTTGGTTTTTTGTTGTTTTTTTTTGCTCAGATTACTGTCTTAAAAGCTTACCAACAACCCCCGCCCCACTTTCCTTCCAAAGCACGTTCTGAAGATCGGCCCCGTGACTGATGTCATCTCAGGAGTTTTCTTTGGGAAAAGCAGATAATAGTGGGACACAGTTGAAGAAGGCAATCTCAGCTTGTCCCTTTTTAGACCGGGCACTGAGCCAGGTGGTTTAAAAATACATCGCATGTCTGCAGCTTTAAAAAAAAAAAAAAAAACCTCTGAGATGTTCAGAGTGTGATGTGGAAGTGTCAGAGCAGCGCTGCGGTTTGGGGGCGTTGTTTAGCTTACAAAACTGAAAAGTTTGCAGTTTTAAGACTGGACACGCGCTCTCTGCTCCCCTCAGGTTATTAACAGATCCATGTTGCAGAGATTCTCTGTAATCTGGTCACATTACTGGTGACACAGTTAATCCCAGTGCCCATGCAGGACACCCCAGCTCCCCCTTCTCTGTGCCCTTGAACCTTTCCCAGAGTCCCCGGTTATCCGTCTCTCTTAGACGCTTTTCTTCCAGAGGCTCGGACACGGGCAGCTCCCGTCAGAGCCTAATTATCCCCGCCACCGCGAGATAATCACTTCTGACAGCAAAACCCATCACATCAGATCCTCTGCCTCGTCCCTCCACTCTCGACAAACCAGATACACACCCTACGCCGCCTTCCCTGTCTCGCCCTCCCTGGCTCGCTCTTGGCATTTGTAAATCTTTTCCCCGGTCTTCTCATGGGAACCCGCCCCACCTCTCAGACTGACTCAGCCGTTTGCCGGAACAAGTCTCGTCTGTGTCGTGTGTGTCGTGCAGTATTTTATTTATTTTGTATTCGTATTTCTGTATATTATATTTTTACCTAATGTTTGAATTCCATGACTGAGAGTGTGTGAGTCTCTTACACCCGGGAGATGATGTTATATGACTTTATTTAACGTGCATTTGACTTTAGTTTTTTCTTTTCTTTTTTCCTACCAGCAGCACAACTCCTCTCAAAGGTGTTAAGTCACTCATAAATGGAAGTGACGTGTGTGTGTGTGTGTGTGTGTATTTTCTTGGGAGCTGACCTGGATATCACTTACGATAAGGGCACAGAACACATGCGTTATCATTACGCGCTTGATTTAATGCGCTTCAGGTTCCTGCTGCTTACCGTTAAGAAATGACCGAGTCAGCGCGAGTGAGCACCTGACTGTGAAAAGTTTAATGACAAGTTACTGTGGATATCCGTTTAAATGTTGCTTGATTCTGTCAGGAATTTAAAAGTGTTTCTATTAAAGTGGCGGTCACGTGCAGGTTTGGGCATGTTTGCTGCATTGGCCTGGTGGAAGGAAAACCTCTCAGAGCCTTTAGTGTCACAGATTTAAAGACTTTCGCCTTGTTCCCGCAGCTGCCGTCTGCTGTTAGGCTTTAGCTCATCTCAGTTCAACATTAATCCCCCTTCACTAACAACAAAAAGCTATAATTTTTTTACAAAAAGGAGGCTCACTCATGCCTACCTAGGATTTAAATATGTAGCATGGAGTTGGTTCAGATAGACCACACAGTTAAGATCAGCCCAAACCCCAGCAGATCAGCTGATTTCAAAGCCAGGCCCAGACACCTGAAGCATCTGCAAGCCGCTTTGCAACCCACCTTAATCCCATCTTTAACACAGCGCCTGACGTAACCTCACATCTCCAGCTCTCCATCTGTATGTAAGGGAGGAAGGTCTCAGCACAGAGCCACACCAGCAAATAGAAATGCAGGAATAAAATTAGTATTTATATTATATTAGTGATCCTCACTTGACTTTATATTCTGTCAGAGTTGCTAATCTTGTTCAGAGAATCAATAAAATGTAGATATTTTCTCTGTTCAAAGAAAATGTGTATTCAAATGTGATTATTTCAGATTCTCCTTGTGTTCTTAATGAGTATAAATGAAAAAAAACAAAACACCTCCTCCATCTTAATAGAGTTGGGGGAGAAAAAAAAGAGAAGATATCTGCACAGTGTTTGGCTCCAAGTGATAATTTAATCCTTTGATGCGTGGGATCTTCCTCAGGCAGTTTGTCAGAGAAGACGGAGCAGGCGTTTTCTGGATGTTCGAATCGTTGATACCTGTAACAAGCCTTCAAACACCTGGTAACGTGCATACAGGCCTGCCATTAAACTAGATTTTCATTTCATGATTGAAAGCGATTTTATTGTTATATTTGCAAAAATCGGGTGAAACGTTGCACTCGCTGTGGATTTCACTCCTAAAGTGAACCGTTGCTGTTCGCTTGCTGCTCAGACTCTGTGAGTTGATCATTTCTGAGTAGCAGGAACTACGTGAGCCTGTGTGTTTGTGCCTTTATCTCAGCTCCCCTGGCTTGCTTTGCTGGTGAAGACTTCAGTCCTTCACTTTCTCTCACACCGTTTTTTTTGTTTTTTTTTAACTAAGCAGCAGTGTTTGGATGCTTGATGAGTTGGTCATAGTAACGGAGTGAATCCTCGCCGTCTTAATTTATTGAAACGTCTGTCGTGGCGCCTGTTGGGCAGGAGGTCACGATGGCGACATGGAGTGGGAGAACAGACCGCGTTGAATGTGTTTGTGTTGGAGGTGGGGAACGGTCCGATCCCCCACCTCCGTCAGGTGTCATCTGCTCCCTCCTCCTGTGGTTTCATTAGCGGGAAATGTTAACTTTAGGGTGAAGCAGTCTTAATTGAGCTGGGTTTAGTTCACTCTCTAAAAAAACAGGATGGATAAGCACAAGGCCGCCGCTTTCTCAGTCCCTCCTCAGCATCTCACACACACACACACACACACACGTGAACAGAGTATATATGGAATGAGGCCACTT
>VUQR01035210.1:65378-76241 GCA_015108515.1 Hemichromis elongatus | reverse complement strand
GAGGCGGTGGTTTACGACACCAACTGTCTGCCATCTATAATCCAGTTCTGAGATCCCTGCCCAGACGCCTTAACGACCACTCACATCCGGCGCCATCTGACCTCTGGAAATCACATGATAGGGTGGGGCCAGGTTTCACACTAAGCTCACCCGAAACCATGGCTGATTGAGACCCACACCCGTTTTCACACCTCGTGTGGTTAGGTAGAGGATCAGTAGGGGGCCCATTGTCCCTCTATGAGGGACACTCCCACAAGGCTTAAATATGGGACTCTCCACCATTTGACCCTAGAACTGAAGAAGCTTCTCGGATGAGAGGTGAAACGTCTTCAAGCAACCTAAAGATGTCCAGACGCCTTTTCCTTACAGCTCCTTAGACTGCTCTTAGAGCTACTATATCTGAACTTGGTAATCAACATCTATTTTTTGTGAGAAGGTGATGGGACCTAAAAAAGTACTGTGATCAGGACAGAGTGCATCACTATGAGCACTTAAAAGAATTATGTATTTTTGAAGATTAAAGATCCTTTTTGTAATTATCCTTTACTAAAACATTCATTACCAGGGAGCGCAATTTTATCATTAAATGTCCTGAAATGTTTTTGGATATCTTTTAAAAAGTAAATGTGTAAAATAACAGAAAGCCATCATTTGATTACTTTGGTGTAGCAGGAATAGCCACAGGAGAGGTTTTATTAGTAGGAAAAAGCTGTAAAACTTATGAAAATACAATTAAAAGTCCAAAATTCCTGTTCTCCTTCACATCTGATGAAGCCATACAAAGACCCAGATTGTGGTCTTTGCTGGACCAGTTCGGGTCCCCTGGCCTCATGTTTGACACCCCTGATATAGTGGTACAATTTGGCATTACATGAGTTCAGCTTAAGCTGATATCCCTTGAACACAACACACAGATGTTTTGGGAAGAAAGTCACAGCTGTTGTGTATAATAGCTTTTGTTGGTTTTGAAGTATTTTCTGGGAGTACCTTTAAAGCCCAAGAATATTGTAGTATACCCTGAAATAAAATAATTAACCTCTTAAATAATTATGGTATGGAACTAAAACCCTACAAGAGCCTTCAGCTCCATATTTACTGAAGCTATAGCGGTAATAATCTCTTGTGTCTCCCTCTGTCGTTAGGGTATCCCAGGAACTGTGGGAATATGTGGGCCTCCAGGTTTCACAGGGCCGAGGGTAAGAACATCCTACTCTCATCTATCTCATCTTGTCCTCTTTGTACGAACATGAGTCTGTAAATTGTGTTAAAAGTGAGGGACTCAGTGATGAAAAGGGTGAGTGAAAGGGTTTTTCAACGTGACTCGAGCAAAATGAAAATGAGAGCGCAGGACATTTAGGTGAGTACAGAAATGTTATGTTAAAGCTAATAAACTCTTTTGATGGGAAGTAACGTCACAGCTTCAATTATCAGAAACGATCACAATAAAATGATTTTTCTTTTTTCTGCACCAGGGGGAGCCAGGTTTACGAGGATTACCCGGCCCTGTTGGGAAGCCAGGACCTCCAGTAAGTGTCTGCACTTTATTTTTGCTTTTTTATTTCCTAACCTTTGACCCCTGGGAGCTATTTGGGGGTATATGAGCGGTAGACTGAGTATTGTAAAGCAGATTAGATTAAAGCAGAAGAGATGGTGGGGTCACACCAAGAAGGGGCTGGTAAATAAAATAGACCGGTGAAGTGTGCAGCTGGTCTACGGGGACTGCCAGTATATGGAGGCAAACAAGTCAGAGTGATTGATTTTACTGAGAGCTCTGGAGGAAAATCTAATGGCGAAGTAAGTGATGCGGCAGGCTCAGGTGAAAGAGGACAAATAAATTGTTCCAATCACTGTCCTCTCCTCTGGCCACAACAGTACACATGAAATGCCAGCTTAATTCTTCAGATCGGCACACCACTGATCTTCCCTGTCTATTGTTTTTATTCTGTAATGGTACAAAATAATTACCTCAACTTGACTGCTATGTTTTCTCAGTTTTGGTTAAGTTGTGTGGGGGGAACAAAATCTGTTCTGCTCTTACCAAAGTTTGTTTACCCTGTAAATCACTGTTGGTCTTTGGTTGGTTAGATTTAGGAATAACAAGGTCCCTTGTGCATGGAAGGAGTTAGTTTTCAGTAGTGGAAGTGAGACTGTTTTTTGAAGCTGCAGGCACTCCATGCAGTGTCATTGGAGCCACTTTTTACTTACACAGATGGCTGCCCAACACTGCAGTGAAATCAATCAATCTGTCATAGAGTTAAGGCAGTTTTTGAGCTCAGTTTGAACGCTAAATAATGCCTTGAACTCGTCGTCGTTCGGCATCACTGAAGGCATTTAAAGCTGCAATCATCATGGGGGAGAAAAACCCAGGTTAAGGTTCCAAAGATTATAAGGTATACAAATGTGAAGTAAAGAAGCCAAAGGCACGCGTCAGGCACAACCTGCAGAGGCTATTGTGTTTTTAGAGACGTTAAACATTTTTAACTTAAACTTTTAAACATGTGCTTTTAGGTCAGTTACATTAAAGATACTTGAAGAACTTCAGATCCTTTAAGTGTCTTTAGTTTGTATTGTAGTTACACGAGCTTAGCTACAGTTAAAGATTCAGGACAGGTTGAAACTGAGTAGCCTAAAACACATCGTTACAGCTACAGATCACTAAAATTACGTTTTGTTTTTTTTAAATCTTTATCATCAGATAACAGGTCGTCTTTACAAATAAAGCAATAGAACTAGTAGAGTGTCAGGAGATTTTACAGCTTATGTGAACTTTCCCACATTAAAAAAATAAAATAAATAAGATAAAATAACGATAAATAAATAAAAATACATAAATAAGATCACACCTAAGACGTCAACAATATCCAATTTTGTAGGTTTAACATATTTTAGTCACTTATCCCATAGTTGATGAAACACGGAAAGCAAGCAGTGTGACGTGAGTGCGTTTTAACGTGCAGCTATCAGGAGCTTGCTCTAACTCTGTCTCTTTGTTTTAGGGTTTGCAAGGTCCTCCTGGAGAGAAGGGCCCACGGGGGCCACAGGTGAGACCAGTCCTCACAAGCTGCTGTCTCTTATAAATTCAGTTATAAGTGTTAAATTTCTGGTGTCTCTATGAAATATTAGTCTGTTAAACCATCACAGTAAACTTCATAATTCATAATAATAATAAAGTAAAAATAAAAAAGGATTTAAGATAAATAAGAAGTTCTGCAAATCCGAGTAAACCCTGATTTAAAAATTAGTCCAACAGTCAGAAATTTGCTCCTTTTGTTTTCTCTCATTTGATGAGGATGATGATGGTGATAGTTACACACACACACACACACACCTGCACACACCTACACGCACACACATTAACTTCAAAGGAAGTTGGGACATGAATTTGAACGCACATGCCCACGCATGCCAGGACGCCTGTATTACAAGTATACAGTTCCACGGTGGAATGATTGTACAGCATACATCTGCATTAACTTTAAAAACAATAACTAGGTGCTTGCAATAGTTTCATTTATTTAGCATTTTCTTTAATCTACACAGTTTTGTGCACACAGGCTCAAATACATAGACAAACTCACTTAAATATTTTAATGAGTGGTGCCAAAGGTAAAATGTCTTTTAACTTCATTAACTTTTTATTAGTGATTATGACTGACTACAGCTGGTAGTTTGTCTTTGCCAGCATAAAAAGGATTTGCTTGAAATTGGACCGACCAATCCAAGGAAGATTAAGATCTAAGCAGGAGAATTATGGTTGGGATGCTGTCTTGGAACCATTTTTAAACAACTGCAGACTCCAAGCTCATCATTTCAAACAGCTGTACATCGGTACAAGCTCTTTGGATTTGTCAACGTTTTGCTAAAGTCAGGAAGAAAACCCAATATTTCACCCTCAGAAAATCGGTTAGGCTTTTCAAGAAAAACCCAGGAACGACCTACTGGAAACTGCTGGAACACCAGCATCACTGTACGCAGCCAGAGTTTCATTTTACTGAGAGCGCGCTGACTGTGAAACAAGCCTCTGCTCCAAAATCAACCCCTTTATGCTCGGCTTAAATGGAAAATCCATTTGCCTGGAGAAAAGTTTCATGGTCAGAGAAACAAAGATCGAGCTATTCGGCCACAATGACAAGAGTGAAGGTGAGGGTTTCAAAGCCAAGTGCTTTGTACCAGCTGTCAAGCATGGTGATGATAGCATCATGCTGAAAGCAGGATAACATTAAGCTTCTGGAAAAGCTTTCTCAAAGCCCCAACCTCAACCCTACTGAAAATGTACAATGCTAAAGGAAGCCTTCGTGTCAGGAAACCAACCAATGTAAATGAAATCAACCTGCCAACAAGAGCTGTCCAATATCCAGCCAAAGTTATACCAGAAGCTTGTTGATGGCTATCAAAAGCATCTGGTCAAGGTACAAGTTGCTTAGGGACATTTTACCAAGTATTATAGACAGCCTCAGGGGGTTGGGGCGCTCATCTTGTAACCGGAAGGTTGCTGGTTCGAGACCCCAGCTCTCTGTCCTGGTCGTTGTGTCCCAAGGACACAATGCCTACTGGTGTTGGCCAGAGGGGCCGATGGAGCGATATTACAGCCTTGCTTCTGTCAGTCTCCCCCAGGGCAGCTGTGGCTACAACTGTAGCCTCCACCAGTGTGTGAATGTGAGAGTGAATGAATAGTGGAATTGAAAAGTGCTATATAAATGCAATCCATTATTATTAAATGCTTTTGACCTTGTTGGTGAACACATTGGTGAACTATCACTTTAACCGTCCCTGACACCATCGTACGCTGGCACAACCCCAGCTGAGCAGAAGGACGACTTTGTCAGAGAAATAAAATGTTAAAAAATACCAAACAGCATCACAGACTTACAGGCAATTTAGTTTAATTGAGCAACAGCGTTGTGATTCATGTACGCCTAAGTTAGAATAAACTGAAAGCTAAAAAGAAGAAAAACAGCCTTACAGAGCTGCGGTAAATATCTGAGGGGGAATTTGGCGCGAGCACGAGCACTAGCATCATTAATCAGTAAAATAGCGTGCTGCTAAATTGGGATGATCAGTGTGATAAACCTAATGAAGCATGCTCAACGAGATTAGATTTACAGATATTTACGGGAGCAAACTCAAAACTTTCAGAGAGAAATTTGTTAAATAAGGTCACAAATTTACAGATTTAAAGGCAATTTAACATCACGCTAAAACTCTTTTCAGAGCCATCAGAGCATGACTTTCTTATTCAGCAAGTTGAACTGTTGTTGTTTCTCACAGGGTCATCCAGGAGACGACGGGCCCAAAGGAATACAGGGTCCACAAGTAAGTTTGAGTTAAATAAAGTCGATCGCACTCTGCATTTCCATTTGGGCAGATCTCACTCACTGCTTCTTTTCCTTTGTTTGTGGTGGCATGTTTAGATGGGTATAAAGAACACATAGATTTGCATGCTGCTGAAGGTCTGCCTAGAAAACGAAACCAGTCTGAAGTACTTACTATTCAATTCTATGTTTCTGCTGATCAGACTTGTTCATGAAGCTATTTTCGGTCAGGATTACTGCGACTCCCACAACAAGACAAAATAAAACTAATCATTTAAAGATGAACTAAAGCTCCACTGAATGAGAAGCAGCTGCTGTAAGCTGTTACTGCAGGGAGGGAGCCGCCTGTACTGATTTTACATCCTATTAATGTGTTTTAATTGATTCATTGTTGCTGATTTCCCTGCAACCCTCTCGTGTATTATATTTCTCACAATCTATGAAACAATCATCACAAAATCAGTACGTCACCGGTGACTTCCTCACCGACGTGCTCCAGTGAGGCGTAAAGACTGAAGAAGTGTTCTTTCGCATTTGTTAGACATGCATATAGACAAACAAATATTGGTTTAAAATCTCTTTAAATTAAAATTGATTGCATGTTATTGATGAATTGTGCACAACAAAAACAAAAAATATGTTGTGATTAAAGCGTTTATACCAAATTAATGAAAACAGTGATCAACGATCAAAACAATGATTGTTTTTATATTAAAATTTAAAAAATAAAACGAATTGAAAAAGTTTCAATTTGTATCATTTTTTCTGTCATTTTTAAGGGTCCTCCAGGTCTGCCGGGTCCTGATGGGGCAGGTGGAAAACCTGGACCAATGGGAAGCAAAGGGCCTGCAGGACCTCAGGGACCACAGGGGCAGGCAGGAATCCCAGTGAGTGGGTACCTACCATTGACTGCTGTTACATCATGTTGCATGGAGACATAAATGTCCATGTTATTTGTTTTTCAATACATGTAAAAATCCGCTGAATCAGGGCAAGAGAATAGTGCGTAAAAGCTGACGTGCATGTTTGTTGGATCTGATCAGGGCCCGCAGGGTGCAGATGGATCATCAGGGGAACCGGGGGAAAGAGGACCCAAGGTAGATCACAGTAAACTTGTAGCAATCGTGTAATGGAAGTGTTTTATTATGAGAATGTCTTATTTCTTCCAGGGTTTCCCTGGATTAGCTGGAGAAGCAGGCTCCGTGGGGCGACAAGGACAGCAGGTTGGTGTGTTTTGTTGCCAAACACTTAAAACCTCTTAGATCTGATGTCTTCACTTAGCTAACTGCTGGGTCTCTGAGGCCAGCTGATCAATACTTGTAGTGAAAACTAATAGTGACTGAATTGGTAAGCCAGTGGTTATGTAATAGTTACACCTGAAAAGGTTCACGAGTTTGATTGAACACATTTGAACTAGAAAGGTATGCCAAGGAAAGGTGTCGTTAATTTTACAGAGCACGGGGGGGGGGTCACATGACACGAGTCAGCTGACAATAAAAGCACCTGCTGTGGTGCTGGTATGGGTCATGAAACCAAAACTAGAGGCCCCTTCATTTAATTTTATGAGCTCTTTCCTTATTCTGTATTTCAGATTTAAAGAAAGCGTGTGGGAATTATTGGCACCTCGTAGTAAGGTTACAGCTCCGCGTAAGCTCCAGAAAAGCTACAACCATGTTCTGTGGAGTCACCAGCAACGATTTTGTTTTGGCTTCATGTTTGTAAAAAGTCAAATAAAATGAGCATTCTCGAATTTCTCTTCCAACATCACAACTTTAAGCTGCCATTGTTTTGTTTGTCCGTTTGTTGGAATAACTTGGCAATGCACTATGGCAGGCTTCATGGAAGAGAAATAGTTGTATATTATAGATGATTATATATAATCTACACTGGTTAATTAAACACTAAGTCACATTCGTGGTTCATGCCTGAGTGGCCATAATGACAGAGCCTACAGTTCAACCTTTATTGTAATAATTGTTCCGTATTTTGGACACAAACTGCGGTGTGTTTAATGCTCGTCAAGAAAATATTCATTTTAATTGGCTCTCTTAATTGCACCTACTTTCTAGCTTTTTTGTTTGCCACCGATTTGTTTTATGTTTTTCTATTTTGAATTTTTGTTTTTTTTACGTTTTGCTGTTCTATAAAGCAGTTTTCCCATTTTTCATCAGGGTCCTCCTGGCCACACAGGAATCGAGGGCCCACCTGGAAGGAAAGGAGACCAGGTCAGTGATAACAGGACCAAAGCTGAATACCTGAAATGATAAACATCAGACTCTTGAAACACTTGAAATAAAATCTCCTTATTCTCATAATAATGTCAGAGTCAGATTTGCCCAATCATAAGTTACCTTGTATCGATCAGTGACACAGATGTTATTGGACATTTTCTCACATTTTTAACTGCAGTTCCACCACATCAATTGCAAGAAATATTAAATTCACTATAAATGCTACACCTCTTGTAGCTGCACCAATACTCGACGGCTTGTTCATTAAATGTTCAGTGCTGAGCAGCCCTGTCTGGTCTGGGTACAGGAACCTTACATGTGGAAGTCATTAAACTAAATTTTCTTTTGTACACCATGAAGCCAATGAGACTCTGTTTAGTGATTCAGAACAGTCGGTAAGGGTCCAAACGTTTGATAACGACTTTTTATCCTCCAAAAGTCTGATATCTGACTTTCTTACACTTTGCTGTTTGACAGGGGGATTTAGGACCTTGTGGGAAACCTGGTCCTACAGGGCCACCAGGAGAGAGGGGCCCTCAGGGGGACAAAGGCCTACAAGGACCACTTGGACCAGTCGGTAAAGAGGTAAGTACAATCACCTTTTGTTTACCTAAATTATTTCAGGTGTTGACACACATGTTCAGCTGCTGTCTCATAAATAACACAGTTGTTGTACCGGAGGTGATTTTTCTTTTTTCAGCACCTTATTTCCTTTACTGAGTCATACAAGCATCCTGTCCACTGTGTTGTTGTGACCAGCAGATGTGCTTTTATTTAATGGTAGAATTAAATTACTCTCAGATGAAAATCTGAAGGTATTTCAGGTGCTTTGTTAAAAAAAAAAGTTTTAAAATTGGTTTGAAAGCATTAAACCCCCATTTGTGGTACATAGAATGTGGAATTCCATTTTCCTGATGATGTGGTGATGACAGTGCCTATTTCACACTGATTTTAGGGTTTTTATCATCTTGATTTTATGAAAGAGCACACAGAGACTGCGCGGCTTGTCATTTCTGTAATCATTTCAACAATAACATCTTTTTAAACTTAAAATACACCCTGAAAGTGCCACAAACAAAACAGGATGTGGCCAGATAAGTATATCTTTCGATAATCTTTTTGTTGTGTGCAATGCAACAGTGTTGCAGCCTGATGTCTAGGTCAGCCAGCTAGCACTGTTTCCTACCCAAACCTCACTCTCCTTCCAGTTTGATGGTCTATTTAAGCAGAGAAGAATCCCCCGTCCTCATGTTTTGACGCTTCCACCAACCCGGCATCCACCTGTTGGGCTCGGGGGATATTTTCTTATACCTAATGTCCTCATAAGTGTTTGCATGTGCTTGAAACCTGTAGGCCAGACTAACTGTATTTTGAAATTGTAATGAATCTTTTCAAACATGAGTTTCCTGGCAGATCTGAGTCTTTATTACATTTAAAATGTTGTCTTTTGAAGAAAGTAAATATGTTGGTTTCACCTCACTGTAGACTTCTGTTCCCTCATCTTCTGCAGGGGGATGTTGGGCTTCCTGGTGAAGCTGGAGATCCTGGACCCAAGGGGGAGAAGGTAAGCTTCAAATAGAATATACCGAACGAGCAGGTGAGTTCTCTCTGAGTGACGTTTGCGGTTTCGGTCACTCTGTTGTTATTGCGTGCAGGGCGAGCTGGGACCTCTCGGTCTGTCTGGGCGAGAGGGTCCCTGGGGACCCCTCGGAGAAAACGGTGACAGGGGTCCAAAGGGGGAGAAGGGCCACATGGGACTGATGGTAAGCAGAAGTGCACTCAGAAGTTGGATATTACATTTAATAACACTACCTACATTTCCTCCAAGCTTGTTCAGTTTCAAAACAGCAACAGTGAGATTTATTAGAGACATTTTTAAGAGGACTAAAATGCAGAAGGGTGACACAAAGGATATTTATCTGAGATCGATCACTGTAAATTTAACAAAGAACTTTCACGTTTATTAAAATCATTGGAAGTTGAAATGTCTTCCTCTTGAACAGGGTGAACCAGGACTGATGGGTGAAGTAGGCCCCGTGGGTCTGCTGGGGTTCCTGGTGAGTGGATTAGCAGAATGAACAGGATTGATGCTTTTGAAATGCTGCTTGGAGTGCTTTTTGAATTAACCTTTATTGAATAGTTCATAGCTGTGATTGATATTTAATGACACACATTTGGCTCTTTTCCCTCACAACTCAGCAGATTGCAAACTGATGTTAATGCGCAGCTTTATTGTGCTGTGATTCTTTTCTCATTTCAGGGAACGACAGGTCACCGAGGACGTCCGGGACCCGATGGACCTCGGGGAGAGAAGGTAACAAAACAGTTTCTCATAAGAGTCACGGTGCTGTTAGGATTTATATAAGTACATAATTCAAAATAGGAATTTTAAGAGTGCCCTCTAAGAATGTTTTTTTTCACGATGTTTCAGCAAACTTTTGAAGTACTTTTCATTATGCACAATGAAGTCAAGGCTAAAGGGAGGCTCAGACTCAGGAAGGCAGTTTAATTGGTTTATTTTTGCTGCGATGCGGGGTTAAGGGACGAGTCGTAATAAAGGAGATGGTCTGCACTGGCAGGCAGGAGTTTGGCAATAGCTGTAGGCAGACTCGTTTCATCAACGAGAGATAATCTGAGGCACAAACCCAATAGTCTCGCAGCTGATGAACGACATTTCCACTTTGGTAGGGAAAGCCAGCTTAGACACACAGCTGCTCAGGAGAGTTAATGAAGGGCCGGTGTGAATGATCAGTCACCTGCTGGAGGGAATGAAGCCTCATACCTGGACACACAAACATGGAGAGAATCAGAGGACTAAGGACAACAAGGAGAAGGAGACCTGCTTCTAGAGGAACATGTAGTCATGTTGCATCAATGAGTCGGTCACAATTTACAGCTCATGTTATTTTCAGCCCAAACAGGCTCAGGGCAGGGCAGCTTTACTCACAGTATGCTATCCATACACTGCCTCAGCACATTTCACCACAAAGTCAGTTTGAGTAATGTTGAGTTTTCAGTACCATGGGCTTCTGCGCTGTTCAGTTGGACGCTGCCACAGCAAGCATCTAGTGCCCGAGACAGACGTTGAAGATTGTTTCAGCATCAGCTGCCTCTGAGCGGCACAGCTGAAAATTGCTGTTAAATAATAAATACATCTATAGGGCCGCCCCCGTCTCTTCACAGGTAACCTTGAAGTCAGTAGAATCATTAGCTTTAATGTGCTTTGCCTCTTTCTTTTTTTTTTAAATTCACCTCCTGTCTTTGTCTCGTCTTTTACGACAGCAGTGCCTTTTACTGGTATACTGTTTATGTTCTTGGAG
>VUQR01035210.1:43502-65358 GCA_015108515.1 Hemichromis elongatus | reverse complement strand
TTGCCTCTTTTTTTTTTTTTCTTTTTTTTTTTTTTAAATTCACCTCCTGTCTTTGTCTCGTCTTTTACGACAGCAGTGCCTTTTACTGGTATACTGTTTATGTTCTTGGAGATTTTTAATAATCGCCATTTGATGAGTAGGTGACACTCATAGGGATCCTTTCCTGTGGAAGAACAGTCACATGACCTCTGAAAGGCCTGTTTAGATTGGTCAGTTGCTAGCAACACCAGCCCTTTCGTGTGAACAGGGGAAACCCCAGGTTAAATTAGCAAACTGATAACCAGCTACACGTGACCCTTTATCCTGATCACAGCGTCGAGTGAAGAATCCAGATCACAGAAAGCAACCTTGGGTATGCTGAACGTATTTCTACCACAGAGGCCAGAACCTCCAGAGCTCTGTTTAAAGAAAGGCATAAGCAGTGAAAATGTCTTCATCCATCTCTCTCTCTAGGGTGAGCATGGGCCCGTAGGAAATACTGGACCGCCGGGCTCAGGAGGCCCTCAGGTAAACCTTTTATTCCTTTTAATGCCTTTTTTTTTTAACTTGGTGGGATGGATGGATGGATGGATGGATGGATGGACGGACGGACGGACGGACGGACGGACGGACGGACGGACGGACGGACATAATAAAAATTACATGTGCTTTCTCTGTCTCATGTTTCTAGGGGATAATGGGGTCACGTGGTGTCAGAGGAGACCCCGGGAGGCTCGGTCCACCTGTAAGCGCCTTCTAGTATCAGAAAGTTGTCCTTTTTTTTGCATTGGCCACTCAAAGTATCAAACTAATATTTCAGCATTGTGCTACTTTCTATTCTATCCCAGCAAACATCATTCAGTCAAGTATTTGGGTCAGAACTTTATTTTGAAGTAATTTAAGGAAAGGTCGAGCAGACTACAACGGTCAAAAATGTGTCACGGTCTTTAAAATAAATCAGTGCCAAAGTAATTTAATAAACACTTGTGACCACTGAAGAACCCGCAGGTGTACGAGATGTACTCAGTGTGACCTGACGTCTGATTGCATCTGATTCCTTCAAAATCACATCTCTTATGTTAAATAAAATCAGATTTGAAAGACAAGTAAAAAAGAAAGATGTTACTAATGTGTCACGAGACTTGTATAACATTTGTTCCTGCTGCAGGGTCCAGTAGGACATGCAGGACCCAAAGGACACCAGGGAAGTAAAGGAGAACCTGGGGAACTGGGACTGAAGGGCGAGCCGGGACCTCCAGGCCCACCAGGGGAGCCGGTTAGTCTGATATGTAAACTCCACTGGATAACATTTATTAATCTAAACTATATAACTAAATGTGAGGTGCTTTGTCATCTTAATAATTAAATTAAATCTAAAAAATGCATATGTATATAATATATGACCTCTTAAAAACGTCCTCATAAATATTGATCATTCGTGCAGGGTGATGATGGTCTTCCAGGAATTCAGGGTCCTGCAGCTCTGCCAGGGTTAGAGGTGAAAACCAAACCACTGTTTTTTAAAGACTGTACTTTCCCTGCTTAACAGCCCTGACTTCATAACCTCTGTCTCTGTCTTCTCTTTTCTTCAGGGGCCTCCCGGAGAGGTGGGACCGCAGGGTCTCCCAGGCCCCATAGGTGCTCCTGTGAGTGCACTATATAGCATGATGTCACTATAGATAATAGAAACATGTCAGCTTGTTTAAAATTACTGTTCACATTATGGTTCCTGGTCACAGAGTGCACATGTGATGTGCTTGTGTGCCTGAAAGAAAGAAAGCTGTCCTAGCAGCGAAATGACAAAAAAAATGTTTTTGCAGGGAGTTCAAGGAGGACCGGGACCTGAAGGCAAACAGGGCATGAAGGGGGAGACGGTACCATCCTCATATCAAATATATACCTGTTACACTACAGAAGTCCGATGTTTCAAGCACACCAGATTTGAGTCAACTACCAACAAGTGCACAAAAACACCAAACCTACTGCTGTGTTGTTTAAAACGCAGCATTTAGCCACGCCCATACAGGAAGCATTTTGCAGCGACATGGTGACCAGAGAACACATGAATGATATTTAATGACTTTAGGCAACTGTGGGCAAAAAAATGATGACTCAAGCAAGAATCCTATCACAGGGTAGTAACCTGGAATGCCTTTAATCAACTTTCAGCTTTAAAGTAATGCACGACAAGGTTCACTAAACATTTGTGCATTTTTATGATTCCTCATAAGACTGGACAAAATGTCTATATCTTCTTTACTGTCACCTTGGCCATACATCTAGACCAGGGGCGCTCAATCCCAGTCCTCCAGAGCTACCGTCCTGCAGCTTAGATGCATCCCTGCTCCAACACACCTGAATCAAAGTTTTTGATTACCTCTTCAGCATGCCATCAAGTTTGGCCTGATAACAAGCCATTCATTTGATTCAGGTGCGTCGGAGCAGGGATGCATCTAAGAGCTGCAGGACGGTAGCTCTGGAGGACTGGGATTGAGCACCCCTGATCTAGAGTATTTAAGTTCTTGCCTTTAATAACTCCCCCTCACTTGTTTTTAGGCTAATGTTCAGCGTTTGTTTTAATGTTGTCACATTGTGTTTTTTCCCGCGTAACATTGAAGCTTCTACACATGACAACGTTTCTGTTCAGATTTTTCAGAAAGAAATTACGGGGACTCTTTAGAGATGGCTTTGTGTTTTGCTCTACAGGGAGAAGAAGGCAAGACTGGTTCACCAGGGAAGAGGGGTCATGTTGGAAGGAGGGTAAGGTGAAGGGAAGGTTTATGTCATGTAAAGATGTAGTGCCACAGTTTAGGCGTTTACACGCTAACTAGCAAATAATTCCCCGTTTCATTTTGGGAGGAGGACCAAATTCTCTGGGGGGTGTTTTGTGAAGAGTATCCACCGTATGCAAAGTAACGGGAAATATGTTTAAGGACGTAACAGTGAATCCACAGTTGCGATGAAGCTTAGATGATCTCTATTCTGTTTTATTATTTTTCTTTTTTTTTATCATGCATGTTCATCCTCAGGGAAAAAGGGGAAAGGCTGGAGTCAGAGGGCCCAGGGGAGAGAGAGGACCGAAGGTGAGAACACAACCTTATGCTGCAGGTGGTTTGAATATGAGCCCTGACCTAACAGTAGACTGTGTTGTTGTTTAGGGTGAAAAGGGAGACACAGGACCGGCGGGGCTCCCTGGATGGTCAGGACTCATTGTAAGGGAATTAGTGCGCCTACCTTCCTTACGTCACACATCGTTGTTGAAATTGCTTCTTCAGTGGTCTACCACACTCAGCGATTTGGAGACAAACGAATGACTTTAACAAATACAATGCAATTTATCAGCCATTAAATTACTCTTTACTTGATGTGTTTTTGTGTATTTGAAGGGAATCCCTGGCTTACGTGGAGAGCCGGGCGATCAAGGTCAAAGGGGTGAAAAGGTAAACAAGTAAAAAAGATAACAAAGACCAACTAGAGTACTGTTCAGGCGCTTTGAGTCACCCCAGGCTGCCCAAGTGTTTCTGTGGACATCGGCATGCTTGTCACTTATTTTCTGTCCAGTGCTTGTACTTGAGCATTTTCAGAAGGACGTTTTTTTTAATTTTTTTTATTTCTTAAGCCACTTAAAATGGACTCATTTAAACATCCGAGAGTCCAGGCTGGGACGTTTGTGTGGAGTTTGCCTGTTTTCCCCATGACTGTCTCCAGCTACTCTGGCTTCCCCACATAGTCCAGAGACATGTGTGGGGTTACTGTACATTAACTGGTGATTCTAAATTGCACACTGGTTGTTTGTCTCTACGTATTAGCCCAGATTTGCGACCTGTCCAGGATGTACCCTGCCTATTGCTCTATGACATCTTGAGTAGGCTCCAGGCCCCTCCTAAATTGGATAAACAGACAAAAATGTATGTAATTAATTAAAGAGATGCACTACAGGCGCAGCCTACGTAGAAAATGGTCTTAAGCGCCCAGATACACATTGCTTTGTGGAGTAACATTTTGAAATAAAGATTTTTAGTCTTCTCTGTGTTGGTTTTCTTGAAGTGTAGACATGACTGTATTTGGATAAGCACTGATGGGTTTTTTAAACACTGTAATCTGTAAGGATCGACTTCCTTTTGGAGTTGGCTGATTGAGAAATCGCTTTTCCACATTGACTTCATGAGTTAAGCTATCTATCCATCCTGCCTGTTAACATATGTTTCATATCTTCTTAGGGGGACAAAGGAGACATGGGACTGCCTGGACTACCTGGAGTTGATGGCATGAAGGTTGGAGCAGTTAACAGATTTAAACAGAAAAACAGACGTGAATAAAACAAACAGGATCATTTGAGTTGTAGTCTTTTGTGGGGTGATGGTAAATGACTGTTTTATTATGCTTGAATATGTAAAGATCATTTGAAAATGTAAAAAAAAAAGGAAGACAAATCCAAGAGATTCACACGGCGCTTCATCCTCATCAAAGAAAGCTCATCCAGGTGGTTCTGGTTTTTTATTTACTGGGGCCATTAAAACACTAGAAACATTACATCACTGTTGCTTTGTTCTTTGTTCAGGGTATCCGTGGTCCTGTTGGACTGCCTGGTCCAGAGGGTCCAAAAGGGGAACAGGTACACAAAATAAGACTGCAGCATTGTTAGCTCTCAGGTTCAGAGACTGATGTGTAAGTGTGTTTAAATGATGTTAAAGAGTGACGGATGTTTCTGTTTCTCACTATACTGACGTTGTCTTAGGGAAACATTGGTCTGCCAGGGCCCAGGGGTATGTCAGGGATGCCTGGATTGCCTGTAAGTATGATCTCTCTCTAAATCTTTAATAGACATTTGAGTATGGCAAACTTATGCAACATCTTTTATTTATGATACTGTTTTTTCCAGCCCTCTTTAACTGTTGTATTTGTCATTTTTCCCCTCTGGTATGCAAAGTTTAGTCAGGAAGATGTATTTTGGACTTTTTCAATATTTGATGTTTTGAATTTAACCATTTCACATGTTTTGCTCAGACGCTTTCTGCCAGAGTATGTCTGAAAAATGAAGACAAATGTCATTGTTTTATAATAACCTGCCATTTCTGCAGACTGCTATCTGTTAACCCACCCCTGCTCTTCAGCTACCAGTCTGTTAAATCAATCAGAATTCAGAAGCGTAACTCTGTTCAACCCACCGTGTCTTAAGGAGAAAAAATGTCCTTTGACTAAGATTATAAAATGAGCAAGGCTACAGCTGACAGGCTCTTAATGCAGCTGATAAAAGCACTTGGAAGTCGATAAATGCACTTCATGCTGAAAAATCACACTAATGCCCTTTTCTTCGCCTGTCCTCTCTTCTCTTGCAGGGTTTGTTTGGATTAAAGGTATGAAATCATCACCTCCAGCTCTCTTGTTCTTCTACATCAAACACTCTTCGGCTCTTACTCAACACTGGAGAAAATGCCCCCCTTCTTTTTAAGTGACTCACATAATCATAAAGATGTCACACTTGGAAGTTGGCAGTCCAATGCGATCATGCAGAAGTCTTTATTTCCTTATCTGTGTATGTGATAATTAACAGTTTGACACTGTCATGTGGAAGAGTACAGAAGTGTATTGTTACATTGTTGTTATTACATGTAATTCTCCCTGCAGGGGTTGAAAGGCTACCAAGGTCTGCCTGGTCCACCTGGCAGGAAGGGGCTGCCGGTGAGTCTGCAGCAGATTGGTGAAAAATGAGGTTATCATGTTTGCTTTTACAGTGCAAACAGTTTTCTGTCTGATGCAATAACTGGGCGCTGGGCTTTCCCATCGATACCGGTCCTTCTTCATCTGATCTGGGTGGAGAAGAAGTGTTTGCCCCATATTTCCTAATGGAAAGCAAAGGTTGTTTGCAAAGCTTGAAACAAAACCCAAACAGGGGTGTACAGTCTAATTCTAATTACCGTGAATTACATTATACTAACATATTATAACAGAATTATTCCCAGTTATATCAAATCATTGACATGACTTTTTACGTGTTTTGGCTAGTTTGTAACAGTTTGGTTTAGTCGTTTGAAGATTAATGTTGTGTTTTAGGGTCCACCTGGCGTCCCCGGACTTCCTGGAAAGTCACTCAACATGACCTTGTCTCAGCTCAAGGCACGTTGTTTTTAAACTCTATCACCAATTATTTGTTGCAATTGGGTTTTTTTCTGTTATGAAGTGTTCAGTCAAAGTTACATATTAAAAAACATTTCTTTCCAACAAGTGGAAACAGTATGTTTAAAAACTAAGAAAGAAATTAAAGATACAGAGATATAAAGAAATAATAATTTAAAAAAAAGCTTTTGTATGAAAATCATTACTTTTCATTAAATTTAAATGGCTCTAAACATCAAACCTGACTGGACCATGTTCTCCTTCTTCTCTTCTAATATCCAGGACCTGATGTACATGTCAGATAAGCCCAACTACCTTCTGATCCAGACGTTGCTGGATACTCTTCAGGAGGAGCTTCGGCTGCTTTTGGATCCTCCTGATGGCAGCAAGGAGCATCCAGCCACGACCTGTCTGGAGCTCTGGCTCTGTCACCCTGAATACAGCAGTGGTCAGTTACTGAGACTTTAAAGTAGCAGTAAAGCGACACTGAGCGATTGTATACGGAGGATCCCTAAGCTGGGTGGCGTAAAATAAGGTTTAAATGAGTGTTTCACCCTCCATTACAGCTTTATGATTGATTTATTAGATTCCAGAATAGAATGCATTTCAGAGGAAAACCGAAAAAAGTTTATTTTTCTCTGAAATGCATTTTGAGTAAAAGCTACATTGAGGTTTTGTAGATGATTAAACTGCATATTCTCTATGTAGCGTGGTTAAGCGGTTTACACCATCTGACCTTGTGACCAAAGGCATCTAAACCAAAACTTCACCTTACAGCAAAGCCTCTGTCTGTTTTAGTACTTCTAAATTTAAGGTAATATAATCAACTAGCAGCATCTACTAGGTTCACCTCCACCTCTTTCCCAAGGTCAGCTGTGATAGGCTCCCTGTGCTTATAGTTGGATAAGCTGCTAAAGATTATGGATTAACCTTATTTATATATTGTTATTAGAGCAAAACAAGCTGAAGTGCTTTGGTTTTTAACATTATCCCTGTGCTTCACGTGCCTCTGAAGCGTGGAGAGTAAGTAGCCTTGTGAAATGTTTGCATTTATTTAGCCTCATTTAACACAGATGTTAGATTTAAATTCTTGTCTCGCTGTGTATATTTTACTGCCACTTTTCAAAAGAGTCCCCAAGCGCTAATATCAAGTCTCAAAATCTGTTTGTTTCAAATAACATCATCCAGTAAAATGCATGAATTCTTGTCCCAGCAGCAGGGTGTATATAGAGCATATAACAGCATATCATATATTGAGAAAGTCACACTTACTTTATAAGTTGTTACATATTTTAAGGTATACTTATATATAAATGATAATGAATATGGGTGATGCAGATTTGCAGATTATCAGCAATCCTCTGTTGCTTGTTGCCACGGGGATCACAGAAGACACATTTTTACACTTCAGCATCTGTAATGCTTTCCTTTTACAGGCCAGCATGTTCTAGCTCTTGTGCTCCCTGTATTTCGCCGGTTTCGCTGTCAGCATGGAGCATACTGTAGCACTTTGATCCCTGGGTTTCTCATTGAGTTCCTGCTAACCTTTCTGTACAGGACTGTATTACATTGACCCCAACCAGGGTAGTCCTGCCGATGCCCTGCTGGCTTACTGCAGCTTCTCTTCAACATCAAAACAGACGTGCCTTCATCCTCAAGACTCTCAGGTATGAAGACGTCAGCAGAGAAAGACTGGAGGAAATCGTACTGCTAGCTCAGGGACATGCCCGCTATCGTATAATGTATTTGTATTGTAGAACCTGAACCTCTGCTCGGTGAACTGTCGTTCACCTCACGCTTCTGTAGTGATGACTGAGACTTGAACCTGTAGCTTTGTCTCTAAGCAGTTATGTAGCTATGAGTGGGAATGAGGTAGTAATGAGCACTTTAAATAAAAATGTTTGATTTGCTAATTTCACTGCTGAGATATTCTGTAGCATAAAAGTTAACAGATTTCACTACCCCCAAAATTCATGTCCCTTATATAAAACTAAATTCAGTGAGCTACATCTAATATATTAGATAAAATGTATTTAACTGAACTCGCGTGTCACCTCACATTCGTCAGATGTTTAAAATTCAATCTGTTTGCATCAGTCAGAGGTGCGCATGTCCAAATACATCATGTTAAAAAAATTACAATGTCCACCCTTTTATGCCAATGTGAAGAAAACTAAGTTGTCTGCTTGCAGGATGTAATGAAGCAATGTGTGGCTAAATGACTTTATATTCATCTGAAGGGTATCGCGTCATGTAAAGGACACAACATGTTATTATTCTCATTGTATTGTGTTTTCCTGGTTCAGTCTGTTTAAAACCACAAAACACGCTCACCTTTCACCCTATCTACTCTAATATAGTCCAGCCTACATAAATGATTGACTCGCTCAACCAAGGAGAAATGTGAATAGGTCTGGGTTAGCATCCGTCGAATGCTGTTTGAGTCATGTCTGAGCAACACGCTAATTCAGGATTTCATTGGCAACGGTCTGACTACAAAAGTGGGACATACATTCAGTTTTGGAAACTGTGCTTTCTTTTTCGCTGCCTGCAGCTGCCAATGAAAGCTTGGATGGAGGACTTTTCTGAAGAAGGATCTTTCCAGTGGCTCAGCAAGCTGGATGAGGGATTTCAGGTGAGTGAATACCTCTGGGTGCCACCGCCAGAATTAAACATTAATTCTAGGCCCTGGGTTCTGCTAGGCAACAAGTTCTTGGTGATAAATTCATAAAGTTGGCTAGATAAACAAAACAGAAGTTTCTAAAGTGGGGAAAATGTACTCTCACTTTATTAGGTATCCATGTTCAACTGCTTGTAATAATAATCCATTTATATGACCACACATATAATTAATGTAATTTTTTATTTTCCTTTTATTTAGTGTCTTTGGCCTGGTTTCTAATAAAGCCTTTCCAATAACCTTAATATGTTTTTATAGTTTTATTATCAAGGTGCTAATGTGGTCCAGATGCGCTTCCTGAGACTGCACAGTGGCACAGCTGTACAGAAGGTTACCTACTCCTGCCATCCAGGACACAGACTGGGCTCAGCCAACCGAGACGTCAAATTCCTCACCGACTCAAGGACACAAAGTTACCTCGGAGCAGTTCAAGATTGTGTGGTATGTAACAAAATATCTTCCTATTGTACTTTTTTTTTTGCACCTCCTGCTTGCTAAATTTGCAAAAAGTTGGACAGATTAACTAAACATGGGCAGGGTGTAGAAGAACTGGCTTGTTGGTCTAGGGGTATGATTCTCGCTTTGGGTGCGAGAGGTCCCGGGTTCAAATCCCGGATGAGCCCTCCTTTTGCAAATTTCCCACCTGTGGGACTAATAAAGGTCATCTTTATCTTTATCTTCATTTAAAGCTCTGTCTGTGAAGGTTCGTCGTCATCCCGGTCATGTAGCAGACAGTCTGCCATCTATAATCCCGTTTTCAGATCGCTTCCCAGACTCCTTGGTGCCCACTCACATCCTGGGCCGTTTGACCTCAGTAAATAACATGACAGGGTGGGGCTAGGTTTATCAACAGGTCCCCCTAAAACCTTGGCTGACCCACACCTGTTTTCACACCTTGGCTCCTGTGATTAGGTAGAGGATCAATAGGGGGTCCATGACCCTCTCTGGGAGACACTCCCATAGGGCTTAAATCTGGGACTCTCCACCAGTTGCTCTTAGAAGTGAAGAAGCTTCTCGGGTGAGAGGTGAAACGTCTTCAAGAAACTTAAACTGAGCCTTATGTCGTCTAAGGAGACATACATATATAGCTCAGGGTTGTGCTTTCGCAGTTATTCTTGTTTCTTTGATCATAATAGGGAGAGTGCCATTTATGTATATTCAATTCAAGAGAAAGATAAACTTACTTAAAGCTGATCTCTGCATAGGGTTTACTAAACTGTAAATTTTCAAATGTAATCTATTTTTTGTCCATCAGTCTGGAGAGGAGATGGAGTCTGGTCCTCAGGAGTCTGTGCTGGAGTTTGAGGACCTCCATCTCCTTCCTCTGAGGGACGTGGCACTAATGGGAGGAGGAAACGTGACATACCAGTTTGGCGTCACAGTTGGACCCGTGTGTTTCAGCTAGAGGTGGGAGAAAGCTGTGCCATCCCAGAAGACTCTCAGGTCCAGGACACAAACTCTCTTTAAATCATGGACGAGTGGAACCTTCCAGCTTGTGAAGCTTTTGCTTCTTTATCCTCTAGTGCTGGAGGATTTTATCCCTCAAGTTCAATGACTGTGTATGAATGAATCTTTGAGGCCAAAAGTGCTCCCAGGCTTTTTTTCACGGAGAAGGCAATTTCGTTTACAGAGACATTAAATAATTTAAAAGTGTATTTTTCATTTTGTTTTTTTACATACATACTTTACATACAGTGTTTTGTTTTTTGTTATGCAGTTACGCAGGGATTGTGTTACAGCTTGCTCACTGTGTATATAAAAGTCAGACTGTCCTAGCTGAACAATGTGTTCTTTACAGGGACACAGCTTCTGTTGTCCCACAGGCCTCCAAAGCTCTCACTGTAAATCCACTATTCTAGTACTGTAAGTGAACCTGGGTGTCATTTTTCTGAAGGTGCTATTTTTATTCAAAACACCACCATTTATTTAATACAACAACCAATACAAAGGGACAGTTATATTACTTGATTTTATCTGTCTGTTGTCAACAAGACCAACCGTCTTCTTCTCTTGAAATACAAATCATTGTTTTATTGTTTTCAGTGTTTCGTGTTGTTATGTTTTGTTCCTTTAAACGTGTCTCAGGTATGACTACACGCGTTGGCACTGAATCTGACGTTGCCACTCTGTTGTTCAGTTTTGTAGTTTGGCTTTTAAACCAAACCGAGAAAATCTTGATTTAAAACATTGGATAAATACACATGAAGACCGAAAGTCAACAGTGATTTGTTAACGCTTAATGAAAACACAATATGTGATTGTCCATCCATCATCTTGTAGCTAGAGATACTCGCCCGAGAACTGAATGTGATGCAGATGAGAAAAGACCAAAATCCTGGCTGTGCACAGAAACAGCCAGGGAACAACCAGACTTTCTAATATTTCCAGTGTTTGTGTTCACTGCCTGCAAAAACCTCTCAAAACAATATCTGGGAAATGAATTTTATTCAACACTTTCATATGCATAACTTTGCATATAAGCAACACACAGTTTCGGCCCACATGCTCATGCAGCGAGCTTCTCAGCACAGCCGTACTTACCTGTGGGTGACCGGGCCAGCCAGTGAAATGTGATAACTTGTGGTGGTAACGCTGTGTGGATGGTGATCCACTGGCAGATGCTAAAAGTGACTGTTCATCTATTTGCATTGTTACTGAAGCAGAATAATTTACAGTTTTAAATAGAAAATAAAGTAAGATAGATATGGAATCTATATTTTTCATGCTAATATAGAACTTTTTAAATTTTAGGCAACAAAACCTTAAAAATCTTGGACAATGTGTATTTCTCCACAGCTGAAAATAGCTGAAACAATGTCATTATTAATTCCAGATTAATTCATTCGTGGTTGTACATAGTATCATGGTAGAGTAAAAACTTTAGCGACCATATGTCTCAGGTATTTCCTCAAACTTTGTTTTTTTCTAACAGAATCGCCCTTCAGCTTCGATAAAAGCATGATTGGTGTAATGACAGTTCTTCTTTTGGCTGCTTAGGTGTCGCCCCAGCGGATCATCTTCCTAACTTCCTCCATCTCTAGCTTTCTGTCACATCAACCCTCTGCATGTCCTGTCATAAACCTCCACTGAGGTCTACTTCTTTTCCTCCTGCCTTCAGCTCCATCTTCAGCATCCTTTGTCCCGTATATCCCTCCTTTTCACATGTCCAAACCATCTCAGCCTCACCTCTCCAGCTGTATCTCCACACTGCTCAACCTGAGCAATCTTTCCGATGTACTTAGTTATAATCACATCCAACCCCCCCCCTGTCTTTCTGTCAGTGCCACACATCGTAGGTCTCACTACCACGAACATTAAAAAATAGCATCCACGAATGAAGTAGATAATTAAGTAAATTAGTATGAGCTATACATTTTGAATTGAGTCACTCCTTTGAAAACTTACAGAAAAAAAACCTAAATTGTGAATATCCAATACAGTTTAGCATCACATAGACTCCACGCAACGAAAGCCTGCAAAGACATGACTGGTCAATAGAAGTGGAAACCAGAGCTTCCAGTACCAATGCCTTCGTACATTCTACATGTTCATATAGAGATTACCAGCATTAATAAACTTAATACTGGTTTCCAGTTTTGTATTTGTAATTCTTATGCTTTATGACAGCAGCATTGCATGATTCACAATTGGGGAAAAAAATCCTTACTTACCTGATGCCGATCCTCGCTGCAGCCGATCAGTTCGTCTACTGTCTGAAACAAACTGTTTGGATCCCTTTGCCTTTAAGCCAGTTTTGTTGTGATTGGCTGTTCCTTGCAAACAGAAAGTTCTGACAGCAGATGGGCGGGTCTTCAGTGTTCACCTCCAGAGCTTTGACTCAAAAATGACCATATTAATATTTATTCTCTCTTTGACGTCATACATCCAGTACGAGTAGAAAAAAATAGTTATCTAAGCATTTACAGCTCTCACTCACAGTTTTTGTTATTACCATTTGACTCAAAAAGATCAAAACTAGGTCTAGAAATATGCTGAATATCTAACTTACTGTTTTCCTCCATTTCCTTTAATGTCTTTGACAAAAAACTGCTGGAATCTGACAATTCGTCACATTTTAACCAAATGTTCCGTATCCTTCTCCTCCACACATTTATTCCTACATCAGTGTTTTTCCCTTTTATCAAGGAAAATTTGACATTCGACCGTGGTAAGATATATGAGAAGTATTATGCAAACCAAAAAGTGAGACTGAACACATACAACCAGGAAGAACTGTGCTGTAACTATAGACTATTTGACAGAGTAGTACCCCGACCCTGCTAAGCTTCTTTGGCTTGCTGTAAAAAAAATAAATTACCCACTTAGCTTTGAGCAATTTGTTTACCTGAATTTCTTCCTTTCTTAATCTGCAAAGTGCTTGGGTTCAGTGGCAGAAGGGAAACCTCGTAGCTGCTCTGCAGAATTGGTGCTTGTGTTAGAACCGGTCAGCTTTGAGTGATGAGCAGTGTGCTGTAAAGCGTGCAGTAGGAGTTGGTGGTGAGAACCCAAAGAACATCAGTCCAACTGGAGAACTAAAAAACATCAGAACCAGAGAGCCAGAGGTCAACCAGATGAATTAGAGTTAAACATCTCAGTCACAGGTGTTTCATTCTGGCTTTGTGTTAAATATTCAATATTTTCTTTTTGTATTTAGATTTTATAATAGCATTTTATATGATTGCCTTAGCTGGCTGAGACTGATCATTGTTACTTTGCTTGTTTTGTACAAATTATCACTTTTAAAAATATGAAACCACATGCTGGGCATCTAACTTGTGTGATCCCTCCATCAACTTGTTCAAAGTGTGTCAGCTGAATTAAAAAAAAAATATACATATACCTAACCAAAAATTGTCTCAGTGTAATTTTGTTATTGTAAGTTTTAGAATTATTTGTTCAGAGACCAAATTGTGATAATTTTGTTAAATGACTATGTTTTTCATCTGCTATGGAAGCTTGTTACTGCCAATGAAAAATGATGTGCCATCCATACATACGTCATAATAATGGGTTTCGTCTTAAAATTTCAAGTTAGGCATCTCCAAATTATAACTTTGTAACTAGAACTCCATGATGATAAAGAAGAACCAATGATAAATATCTCAAAAATTATGAAAGCTGCTCATGAAACCGACAGTAACCGAACAGATGAGCATTGACATGTGAAATAATTTATTTTATTTTTTTATACTGGAAATAGTGTATGTATGTATTTATATAGTGTTCTACTGAAGTTCCACTGCTTCCTTTATTTCTTAATAAATAATTCAATTTGGAGTCAATTTTAGAGGATTGAATTAATAAGTTGAAATTTTTCAAACGTAACTCAAACGGAAGTTTATTTATTTATTTAGTACTTCATTGGCGGAAACAAGCTTCAGGACTGTACTCTTTAAACTACATACATTTCCAAAACGAGGTTCCTCAAACACCACATTATTATGTTTAAAAAGAAAGAAAAGAAAAGAAAAAGGAAAGAAAAGAGAAAAAAGCTTAAATAAAGTTAAAGAATGACCTGGAGCACAAACCGGCTTGTTATGGGTTAATTCAAACACTCTCGAATCACGTGCGCACATCACATGACCTACCTCGTCAGCGCTTGTCAAGTCTTTTCCGTATCTGCCTCTGCTTTCCCATCTCTTAACTTCAGACGTATTTGCTCCAGTTTACTTTGCTTGACATTTCATGTGGCGGCGGGTCTTATTGCGTGTAGCTCGGACAGAGGACTGCGCCGCGTGTTTGTTAACCCGTATCCGGAATAACATTTCGCTCCATTGAGAGACGAGCGGAGGAGCCGCGGCTAGCCTCTGGTAGCCTGCTAGCTGTTCAGCTTTGGGCATAATAGCGTCGCTGTGAGGCAGCCAACCAGGCACAAAGGTGAGAGGGAAGCAGTTTGACTTCTGACTTGTACTCTGTGGTGTGCTTAGACGGCGTGACAGCGATGTGAGAAAAACTGGATGAACGTTAAGTCTTGGATGCTTTAGCTAGCATGGTGTTAAAAAGACGACTCGTACTGCCGGACACACGCCTACTTGCATCTTAATAATTTTCCATAAAATAATTAACGAGCATGTTTACGTTTGGGCTTTTAGATCCTAAAGTTTTTACACTGCTTTCTAAAACATCACCAAGGAGCATGCACACACTACATCTCTTATCCGCAGATGTCCATGATACTGAAAACATGATGATGATAAGCACACTAAGTAGGAAGGTAGACTTAGGCCATAAGTAGAACTCTAACCACTACCCTAAAAGCTTGTTTTTGTGTTACAGCAGATGGTACTTTGGACAGTAGGAAAGACTGTTGATATGCAGCATAAAACTCATTTTACTGTTTATGAGTCCAACAGAAGAAGCTACGTAGCACAAGGCTTGCATGTCACTCAGGGGTACAAAAGCTGCCACGAAGCTGACTAATCTAATGTAAGCTAGCGTTGCACTTTCTTAAAAGTGCAATGTGAAAGAATGTTCAAGAATAATAAAAAAAAAAAAAAATCCTAAAATTGATCTACTTTACATTCACATTCCACTTTTATTTTAGGGAATATTCCTAACTGCATGTGTTCTTCATTTCTTAGGGCAGGTTCTATGACATACGACCATCAACCCCGATCAGAGGATGTACCCGCCTTCCAGAAAGGACTTCATCTCTCTGACACTCAGTGACCCACACAGTCAGACCTACAACAATGGCAAACACCGAAGGCAGTCTTGCTGGAGAGTGAGTAGTCCCGTAATTTGATATACAGAGCTTGGCTGCCAAATGAATGTGAAGTTTCTCAAAGATTTTAGAAACAAAGTTTGGGAATGCACTGATAATTATCTAAAACGGTGCAGGTGCAGAAGTGGCTTGGAGGCTGGAGTAAGCAGCACTAAAAACTGTAATGAGAGGGTTGAGAGATGGGGTTAGAAAAGCTAGTGAAGGCAAGTAGCCAAAAATGGCAAAGTAGTTGAGCTAGGATTAAAAAAACACACGCACCCACATCCAAAGGGGAAATGAGAACCTTTCAAACTAAAATGATGAGGCTGAGACATGTACAGTTAGCTGTCAATCAGGAAGAGATTGGATATTGTTACATATACATTGATTCGAAGAAGGTCATGAGCAAATTGAGAAGTTACGGTAGAGAGACGGGTTAGTTGGATGTGCTGGCAACAACACGGCAGGCCACAGTGCTAACGTTTAAAGGAAACATCACTATATGAAAATCATTTATTTGTGCTTTGATAACCAAAGTGGTCACTAATCCTTTGAGTGGTGCGATGCAAAGTGAATCATGTGTTTTGACTAGAGTTACAATACCAGCTTTTAGCAGCACAGAGCACTTTAGAGTTTGAGGACCAGTGTGTTAGACAGCAGTACGCACCGTCGTCATCATCAAAACTCCAAACAAGTAAAAACCTTTTATATGAACTAGTGCACGGCCCTTTCACGGAGCGTGCCACCAATGTTGTTTTTTTGTAGCCTCAATTTTCTCCTAAATGCATCAAACGCAGGCAGTCGTTTTGTAAAGAGGGCAGATGTAATGATACTTGATGGCTGCGTGCGGTCTTGTGTATGTGTGATATTGTGCAGAATCACTTATCTGAACAACATTAGTAATGACCTGTCAGAAAACTAAAGACTCAAGTTGAAGAAAACAGTAACTTAAAAATGTAACTAGAAACATAAACCAAAAGTACTCATATGTTTTCTTACCTGTGTAATCGGTATACCAGGAAATCACGCACTGACGAAAGTTTCCCCTTGCTTGGAATGCAAAGTGCGATTAAATGCGTTATTTTATTTTTTTTTCAAATTAATTCATCGCAATTAAGGCATTACATTCCCACCCCTAGTTTACTGTGTCATAGCCTCATAAAGGAGACGTGGTGTAGTTGGCAGATCAAAGTGAAACTGACTTTGTTGATTGAACGGATATCTTTAGTGTTCGTTCTTCCAGCTGTGTATGATGCATCCACAATGGGAGAAATTTGGTGAACAGCGAACATATAAAGTGAATACGGTGACTACGGGCAGGACATGAGTTTAGTTCCCGGTGAATGACTGAACGACCAGTGTGCATGCAGGATTCAGTTGAATGATGCATGGCAGCAGTGAAAACTTTAGAGGGTTACCTAGGCAACTGGCACCTGGAACATTTGCAGTCAACGTCAAAACAGCGTGCAGTGAATGAATCGCTTCCAATGTGGGAATGTGATGCACAGTTTACGACTTGGGCTGGTTCATCATATTAGCAAGGTTAATGGCTCAACGATTTGCACACATAAAATGTATGTGCCCTGCAGATGATCTATAAGCCTGCTGCACTCAAAACATGTAAATAAAAGATTTAACTAAAACGTGACGCTGCCACAAAATAAAACAGGCGTTGGAAACGAGGAAGCACGGGGAGCTGTCATTTAGGGAAACCAGGAAACCGTTTGGATACTGGGAAAATCTGAACATGAAAGCACAAGAATGAATGTTGGTAAAATCCAAACGGGGATTAATAGAAAACAAATGCACCACACTACCACACTACACTAAAAGTTAAACAGATGAACGGTGGTAGAAACATGTGGTGTGTTCTTTGTGTTCCCGTTACTGGGTGGGAACGCGTGTTTGACAAACTAAGTGAATTAAACACTATTAACAAACTTGTGTCAAATATCGACCTAAAGCAGTCGTGTTCATTCACTCGGAGCATTCTCTGTGATGCCCTGATTATATAATACAACCAGCGGTATTAAGATAAGACCACGTGTTAATGAGTGTCTGTGTTCTTCAGCAGTAAGCATTAGGCTACTTGGTCTGACTGGATTGATTATCTGTTTTTATGAGCTGTTTTTGTAAGAAATCGGTTCCCAGGGCTTCGGTTTTCCTTTCTTTACGCCTCCTTTGTTGTCGAGCTGCCTGAACTTGAAACCTCCTCAGATAAAAGCATCCCCTGAGCACATAATGTGTCCGATCACTCCAACCAGATCAAACGGATATTGGTCCGCTCACTTTGTCTCTTTCGTGTCTCAGAACATTTTCTTTAATCTTGTTTTCTTTACATTCAATTTCTTTAATCTTGTTTTCTTTACTTTCGCTCTCATCCTTGTGCGTTTAATCTGTGAGGGTCCTCATCTTCTCTGTCAAGTTTAGTCCTCGGTTTTCACAAGGATATTATGCTGTGCATATTCGGTGTCTCAGTGCGCATCTTTGCTACGCTCAGTGGGGTTGACAGTCACAGAGCTGCTTTGCTAAAAGGTTTCTTTCATCCTTGTACAACTTCTCCTACAACCTTCTCACAATGAGACTGCCTTGGTTCTTAGTGAATTAATGGATGACAATAATGGATTCCTCAGCTTTAAATAGAAAAGCTCAGATGTTGTTCCATAAGCACTACTTTGTTTCCTCTACAGGTCGACAAAAGGCAAAGAATATCACATCCTGTCTGGGATGTATTTTATCTCACACCCATAGGACAAACACACCATGCAGGCAGAACAGGAGACCAAAGCAGTAGCTAGGACATGCTGTCCTGGGTGGAAAGTGGTGCTTTTTCTTTTTAAAGAGATAAAGGCATTTGCTGCTTAGAGATTGTAGTCCTCATGCACCTCAGATGGCTCCATTTCCCCAAGTAGCAAATTTGTTCTTCCAGCTTTGGTGTTTTCGTGTTCTTTGAAGTTGTATGGTGGAAACTGCAGGGACCAGACAGTTAAGAGAGGCTAAATTGTGAAGATAAACACTGATAACAGTTTTCAGTATGGAGCTGCTTTGCAGTAAGGTCCATAAGTTTTTAGACAATGACACATCACAGTTTATTTTAATTCAAACAGCTGATGTGCAGGGTTTAACTCTTTAGGTGTTGCAGCCGTTTTTCTGCAGGGATGAAATTTCTTGCTGTCGGAGAAATATTTCCATTCAAATGACATGTTTTCGTGTTTTGCTAACAAGAATGCCGAAATTTTCTGTGACTTTTTGAGTTTTTGTTTTGACTTGAAGGTTGTGTTCGTGTGAATTTCCCGATTACTGTAACAGCGCATAAATGTAGGTGTTGCCTACAATCGGAGCTTCTCCCCTTGACATAATCAGGGCATAATTACCATTAAATCACTATTAAACACAATGACTGTGGCATAATTAGTGCTACATTTGCATGCAAAACACTTGCTCAAAGAGTTAGAAGCAACAGAAGGTTTCTTAGCCATTTCTCTCACACCCTGCGCTGTTGCTCTGCTGAGGCACAGGGACACGAAGTCGAGTCCGAAATGAAGTGTCAACGAGTTCATCAACACAAAGATGTTGGTAGAAGTATCGCTTCCAGAGGAAACAAAGAAACTGCATTTTAAAACTGAATTCTGGGGCAGTGCCAACAAACCTCTTATACTAAAAACGGATATATATGATTTGACACTATTGATTCGATATAAAATAAATATAAAATAACCTTTTTATATTGTTATTTTTTTGTGTTTGATGTAACGTCGGCCACACTTTGGCTGGGTCGCTCTTGGAAAAGAGAATTTAATCTCAATGAGACTTTTACCTGGATAAAAAAGGAAAATGAATGAAATAAAATAGAATGGCTCAATAAAATACGTTGCTCAGAAATGGTGCCTGTCGGTGGAGGGTGGAGGCCACTGACGTTGTTCCTTCCTGGTTTTTTTCCAACTGTTATTTTTTCCCACTAGTTTTGCATTTAGCTAGGTTTTTGTGTCACTACTCATAACATGAAGCGAAACCTGGACCCTGCAGAAGATCTGATGTGGTTTTTTTTTCCTGTTTATACTTTCAATATGAAAAAAAACAAAACAAATATATCTCAATCATTTAAAAACTATGGAAAATAAAGGAGAAATTATATTTTTTAAAAAGGAATAAATATAAAATCAATAGAAAAAATCAAAATAAAATAAAATTTAAAATACACACACACACACTAATAAAATTGCAACAAATACAAAACTGGGTGTAATACAAAATAAAATAAAAACAGCTTCATAGAATTAAAAGTCAAATATCTCAGAAAATTAAATAAAATAGCTCTGCAAAAAATGTTCTGGTGATGATTGTTTTCAATCAGTTTAAATAAAGCTTCAAATTAATCATTTAAAAGAATTTGAAGATGACTGCTGACAAACTTTAGAGCAGTCATTATCTCGGCTGTTTACATCCCCCCACAAGCCGACGCCGACCGAGCACTCAGGGAATGATGCAGCACGATCGGCGGTCGAGAACCCGCGCACCCAGACGCGGCGTTCAACACGACCGGGGACTTTAACAAAGGAAACCTGGAGAAAGTTTCAGCAAAACTCCACCAACATATTCACTCCAACACACAAGGAGAACGGCTGCTTGACCTTTGTTATACTTCCTTCTGGGATGTCTACGGATTTATCAGGAAATGCATCCATAACAGTTAAAGTCTGCCTAAATCAAAAACTGTGGATTAACAGTGACGTTCCCACGGAGCACTGCTTTGCCTCGGCGAACACATCGGACTATAAATATGGACATGACCAATTCCAGGAAACGATTAAATGAGCCAAACGTGAATGCAGGGACAGGGTGTGGCAGCAAATTGACAATCCTCAGGGAACGTGGCAGGGACTAAACACAATCCCAGACTGTAGAGGGAAAACCCGCACACGTCAGACCACGGCCTCTCTGTAGGATCTAAACATCTTCTACATTAGATTCAACACGACAAACACCACGAGACCGGACAGCGTACGCATCACGGATGACATCACTGCGACCGGTAGCTCTGACCCCAACTGTGAGCACATGCTTTGGTCGGGGGACTTCATCTACTCTGTGATACCCAACTCACTGAACTCTCTACAATTTGCATACCGCCTTAACTTTCTGTCTCACAGGCATGTGTGGTCTGACCCCTTTTTGCATAAATTGTTATATATTTTTTTGTTTCTTGTGTTTTGCACACCACTGTTGCTTGTGAAGCTTGCACACACGATTTTCGCTCACATGTGCTGTGCCAGTGTACCAGTGATGTGATGTGATGTGACTGAACACTTTGAGATCCTCATACACGCATGAGTCTGCAATTACAAATGATTTTTCCCATCAGATCTGCTTCATTTTAAACACCGTTCGACCTGTCCTCAACGTTTAGTTCTCGAATCCATGTCTGCTTTTATTTTGCCACAATGCACAGAATTAATTTTTGCATTCAGTTTTTAACATTTTTAGTCGCTGTTATTGAACGCTATTAAAAGGATAGTTCCAAACTGGTATCAGATATTCTGCAGATGCCCAGATCATCAGCAAAAATGCTTCTTTAGTAAACGCTACGCAATGATTTTCCTTCAATTTTTTAGCTGCACGGTTGGCTCTCGTAAATGGAATTAATTTTGTTCTCTGAGCTGGAAAAGCAAACGACTGCTCTTATCGACTAATCTGTAATGTTTTAGTTGGGCAGTATGTCATCTGACATTTCTTCTGTGAAGCCTGTTCTTAAAGAAGCAGGGACTGTCGACCTCTGCCTCAGGGTCGTCAGATCTGACGACGGTTTATGGTTCCAGAGAAAACTGTTCTCTGCAAATCATGTTCCTCCGAGGGGCTCAATGCTTGCTCCTCACACCGCACGAGGGACTTCACTAAGTGCTCTGCACTTGTTTCCATCATAGTGGGTTTTCTCTCAAAGCACACACATCAGGTGGGAAGCAGCGAATTTCCTACTTTTCCTTCCAGCTCTCTGCAGATGAGGTCATTGAATGACTGGCTTCAGTTCATTGTGTTGTATGAACTTTGAAGAAGGTCGTATAACATCCATCTCCTGCTATTAGAGCACTGAATTAAATTTTCTCAGAAAACGCTTAGCGGGGTACAAATTGCATTTCCAGAGATCTTGCTGGAGGGGTATCTGATTTCAGCCTGTCAGAAACTGATTTTGTACTTGTACATGAATGTGGATTTGGTCGTAAATCGAAGATTTAAATGGCAGGTGGTTCTGTGCTGTTGACCTTATATGAAACTCTGGTTATGTTTAAGATGACAGTTTGTCATGGCAGCAGTGTATATATGTAAGAGAAAATAAGATAAAAATGATAGGTCTTCTTTGAGAACTAGTCCCCCCCCCCCCC
>VUQR01035210.1:26623-43482 GCA_015108515.1 Hemichromis elongatus | reverse complement strand
GTTGTTAGATTTATTGATTTTTCTAAAGTGGCAGGTAAAGAGTGCGGTGAGACACTATTTGTCTATTTTTCAGTTTTGCAAAGAAAAGTGAGGAAAATGATCACAAATCCTTCAGTTCTTGCTGCCGATGCAGTCAGTTAATAGGTTTAGATGCAATCGCTTTTTCAAACAGGTTACAGTAACTGTTTTTATCTTAATAAATGAGCAATTTGTTTTTACTCTGGTTAGCTCTAATATTAAATGTGTTTCATCTGAAAAATATTAGTTTGACAAATATTTTAGACACTAACAAATCTAGTAGGGAACAAGTAGGTGTGTAAACAAGCATAATGGTTGTCCGTCTCTATGTGATGTTCAGGATGAATCCTGCCTCTCGTCCAGTGTTGGCACGATAGGATTCCGTTCCTATGAGTGTTTTTATCCTATAGGTTTGGCACATTTGTCTACAGCACTGTAGAAGTGCAACTTTTCTCTGTTTGAAACGTAAAGCGCCTTGAATCTGCATTCCTCCTGATGGCCAGCAGGGAACGTCTCTTTGCAGAAAGATTTATAGTTTGGACAGAAATGCAAAAGAAAATGACGGTAACAGGAGAAGGCTCTTGTCTGTGAGCTTAGCAAACACTTTCTGGGTGAGTTTATGGCCCTGGTCAGTAGTTGCAAGTCAGTTTAAAGGGGGAGGATGCACAGTAGGATTCACCATGTTGCTGACCAGTAACAGTGACGGTGGTTTCTCAGTTTTCTCCTACCCTCGTTATCACATCGTTTCAAAACAAAAGCACGTTGCCATGAAAAAAGCTCAGCTTGGGGTTTCACAACTAAACTTAAGTAACCAATTAGTGACGTCATGGCAGTTGCATCTGATTTTCATGCACTGTCTTTGCTCTGACTGCAAATCTGAGCATCACAGTTTGGCCACAATACTGAATCACGAGTCTCCTGGTGATTTCAAACGCTGCTTTCACTTTTGGACTGTTAGGCTGAACAGAATATCCTCATTATGTTGAAATGACTACAGCAAAGTGAAATGAAAATGCCCCCCGAGGCCACGGCTCATACAATGGTTCAATGGTTTCATGATGCTGCACAGGTGTTAATTAGAGCAGAGTGGTGCCAGGCTGCCTGTTGCCTCCTCTCCTCAGAGATGCTGGTTTTCTCACTCCCTCTGCTTCGCTAGGTTTAGCTGGTTAGGTGATAAATTTGAAAATGTACTTGCACCAAGTGGAAAGAGATGTTGAGCTTATACGGGGTAAGACGACTATCACTTCTCCTTCTTTTACACTCCTACCTTTTTTAAAAAAAGAGGCCTAAACAGATTTGTTGGGGAGAAATTACAACCTCCTTTGAGACATCTGTGGTTCAAATTTAGAGCTGTTAGACGTGTTCCAGTTTAGCTAGCACTGTTTATCTGCCCACAGAAATGGAAGCAGCTGTCTCGGCTCCAACGAAGCCTCATCCTGTTCCTGCTGGCTCTGCTGCTCATATTGGGGCTGCTCTCCTACAGCAGCATCACAGAACATTGGAGAGGTAAACGTTTCCCTCTCCGTGCTACGCTAGCTGTCTTTAATTTAAATGCTCTTGCTTTTAATGTGGCTGAATGGTGATTTGGTGTTTGCCATGTTTGCAGTGATTTAAAACAAATTACAACTCCAGGACAAACTGATTATAGTTTAAAATTCTAATATTTAGTAAGAGCTCGACAATGTAGTTTACTGGGCTACCGTCATGATGGTCTTCGTTTCTTATGTTTGCATGTGCTTGTGTAGGTCTGTCTGACCAGGAGGACTGGCTGGAGTTGAATGACAGAGAATTAAAGGCCGTTCCTCCAGGTGTGAAGCCAGTGTTGGGTCAGGCTGCAGGTAAAGCTCCAGCTCCGGTGGCGGGACCTCATCTGGGGCCAACTGTTGTTCCAGATGCTGTGAGAGAAACCAGAGGACCAAATATCCCCGTATTGGTTAAGCCTCCAATTAAGGTTAGAGTTGCATTTGTACTCCTTTATTTTGGAAGCATCAGTTAAAACTGCAGTAGGTTGGAACAAGTGCTGACTTTGAGCTTTTGAAATGTGGGGTCTGAACCTTGAACTGGCCTAAAAAGACCCGTGGACATGATATCTAATAACACTTACCTCAGCTTTAACATTTGTTAAAATGTGAAAATGTTTCGTGGTCGTTTTACCTGGAACTCATTTTCACAGTTGTAGATGTGTAGATGCGCTGGGACAGTCTAACTGTCTGTGGTTGTGGTCATTTCTTTCTGTTTTTCTAAAGTTGACAAGAAATAGTCACCCAGCATTTGGATTTAAAAAAAATGTTAGCAAGTACAAAAAAATTGCATAAAGATGATGCCGTAGTACCACCGTGTATCTGTAAACGATACACACTGGAAAGTAGAACCAACTCCTTTCCTCACTCATCTACAGCCTCTATAAGCACTCTCTCACTGATTTCATATCGTTAATCGCTTGTTTCAGTTGATATTCAATGTGATGTATAATTTGAAAACTGTGGAGCTTTTTTTTTTTTTTTTTTATAAAGCAGCGTGTTACCGGCAGGGTGCTATTCTCTGAGCAGGCAGTATTATCAAAACACCAAAATGCTGCTCCTTCAAAATAAAGTTTTGGTTCTTAACATCTTTTGTGTGTTATTCAACCTGTGATCCACATCAGCCACTTTCCATGATATCTTTATGTTTTCCTTTGTGTTTTTAGCTCTAGCAATGTGTGTTTTCACAGAAAAAGATATTCGCAAACAAAAGAGGTCCACCGAGCCTACAGAGAGACGGAAATGCTTCCGACACGGTCGGCAGGGAGAAGCAAGAGCCGGTGGTTCAAGAGGACGAAGGCGAGGAGGAGGAAAAACAAAAGAAGATCGTCAGGTGATAAAAGATTGTAGTCAAACATTTTTTCACTGCGTGGAGGCAGAGACACAGTCTTCAGTACATATATCAGAGACGGATATAAATAATTCAGGAGTAAGATGTTTGCTTTTAATACACAGCTGGAGAGGAGCAATGATTGAAGCTGACCAGGCTACAGAACCTCCGCCCTCAGCCAATGAGAAAGAGGCAGCAGCGCCCCCGGCACCTGCCAACCCAGCTGACACTGTCCCCCTAGAAGGTCAGCGCTGCTTGTTGTAACTCTAAGCAAACCTTTCATGCTTTTAGGGTCCACTGAGAAAGTGTAAAAATTTCCCTCAAACAGATTCTTTAACGTAGCTCCGGCCAGCTCCACTCTTATATGCTCTTTATAGCCCAGCATTTCTTTTTGACTTAAAGTCGAACGTTTCCAACTCGCACCATGAAGACCTGCTGTGCTCAAAGCGTCAACACATGACTCAGAATTTCTACTTCATTTCTACTCGTTCTGCTCCAAATAATAAGAATACGACGTAGGCTGTTCAAAGAGCTTTCAGCAGGACACGCAGACGCAAGTTTACACTTTGATTATTCAGTGTTATTCCTTTGCCTGTAGGTTCACCTGAAACTACAGAGAGACTGGAGGCGGTATGCGATGCCTTCAGACATGCTTGGAAAGGCTACAAGGACTACGCCTGGGGTCACGATGAACTCAAGCCCATCTCCAAATCTTTTGGTGAATGGTTTGGCCTGGGTCTGACGCTCATTGATGCTCTGGACACCATGTGGATTATGGGCCTAAAAGAAGGTTCGTTTTAGATTATTACTTGTTTTGGTTTGTTTGTTTGTTTTTTGTTGTTGTTGTTTTTTGGGGCGTGCTTTATCATTGTAATTGTCTCCAAACTGATAACAAACACAATCTGTGTAGGACATTGCATAGCATTAGTGTTGTGGGCGATCGTGGCTCGTAGAGTTGGACGTTCGTCTTGTAATCGGAAGGTTGCCGGTTCGAGCCCCGGCTCCGACAGTCTCGGTCGTTGTGTCCTTGGGCAAGACACTTCACCCGTTGCTTACTGGTGGTGGTCAGAGGGCCCGGTGGCGCCCCCCAGTGTCCGGCAGCCTCGCCTCTGTCAGTGCGCCCCAGGGCAGCTGTGGCTACAATGTAGCTCACCATCACCAGTGTGTGACTGAATGTAGTGTAAAGTGCTTAGGGGTCCTTAGGGACTAGTAAATTTACCATTTATTTATTGTTTAGTCTATAATCATTGTTTTGTGGTTATACTTGAACATGTAATTGTCTGATGGTGCTGCTGTGAAAGTCCACCGTTGTAGTAGCTGCTAGCCTTCGAGCATCATTAGAGACAGTTGTTACTTGCATCACCCGTCCATGGTCAATGAATAATAATGTAGTAATAAATAATAGAGCAATATCTATAATACAACAAAAATAAATAAATTAAAACAGTCTTTTTTCCCCCCGAGGACTCGTCACTCGTCTGACAGGGTCGGGTGTTCGCTGTAACCACTCGATCGTGTTACTTGAAGTAAAACTCAGCCAGTACAGATGTACAGGCTGTTTCTTTTTGTCTTGTTTGTCCTTCTCACACGGTTGTAATTTCCCTTTCTTGGCACAGAATTTGCAGAAGCGAAGAACTGGGTAGAGAAAGATCTGTCCTTTAGCAAGAATGTGGATGTGAATTTATTTGAAACAACCATACGTATCCTGGGGGGGCTGCTGAGCACTTACCATCTAACAGGAGACCAGCTCTTCTTAGAAAAAGCTGTAAGTTCGCTTGTTACGCAAATTAGGGCTGTGAAATAAATTTAATTCATGAGAACATGCATGTACCATAATTATAAACTACAGTATAGTATTTCTATGGTTAATATTACTTTTTTTCCTTCATTTAGAGTTTGTTTATGAGAGAAATTGGGTTTTTAGCATTCGTAGCAACAAAAAACACTCGTAAGATTGATCTTCACAATGATTTGCTGCACTTAGAATTCACCAGATGCATTTTTCAAATAAATTCAATAATGCTTTAATCTTAGAGCACATAGGTGGCGACTTCCTCTATAACCCAGTCTCTTCTCTGCACTTAAAGAAAGACCTTGGCTCCAGATTGATGCCTGCCTTCAAAACACCTTCAAAGATCCCCTTCTCAGATGTCAACATTGGGAAGGGAACGGCGCACCCTCCCCGATGGACATCAGACAGTACGCTCGCTGAAGTCACGAGCATTCAGCTCGAATTCAGAGAGCTGAGCCGCCTCACTCAGGACCCACAGTATCAGGTCAGGATGCCGCAAAGGGCTGCGCTACAGTGAAATGTATTGGAATGGGTTTTTTATTTTTAGATGGAGTGAGAAATAAAAAGCATATGCAATCAGATGATGCGTTTCAGTTTTAGTTAAAATTTAGTTAAAACATCATCGGCACTAAGCGAACAGAGGCTGTTGTTTCATATCATCTCGCTAGTCTCATTTCTTACTTTTGTCTCAGGAGGCTGTGAATGAGGTGATGACGCTGGTGCACAAACTGCCCGGCAAACATGACGGACTGGTGCCCATGTTCATCAATACCAACAGCGGCCAGTTCACCCACAAAGGAGTGTTCACACTTGGTGCCCGGGCAGACAGCTACTATGAATACCTGCTCAAACAGTGGATTCAGGGAGGCAAAACAGAAGACGGGTAAGTACAGCTTTTCAGTTTGTCATTGTTTTTCCAGGATTCTGAGAGGAAGATGCCAGGTGGCTGACGCTTAAACTGCAGTCTAGGTGTGTCTCAGCCAAGATGAACTCCAGTAGGATCTTACTGGGTCATTTTATTGTCTGTGCAACGTTTTAAAAGGCACAAGGATGTGTCTGTCAGAGAAACAGGAAGTGTTGCGATATGATAAACCTGAGGTTTACAAGCAGTTATCTAATCTTAAGAAAGATGATGATTGTGCTTGTTTTCAGCCAGACTCAGAGCTAGGATATACAAGATTCTTTAAAAAAAACGACAACAATAAAAACAACATGAACATCAACAAACACACATTTCCACAACATGGTTTGAAGAGCAAAATATTTTGAACACGTGCAGAAATCTTGCCGAGCTTCTAAAGTACAGTTTGACGTAAATTCATTTGTGGCTGATGCCACATGCTTAGATCTGTGATGCCACGATCAAAGCTCTTGGGTGGCAGCAGATAGTTTGTTGCTTGACTTCTTGTTCTTCTCATCCTGAGGGATGACTCTGTGGGACATTTCGGGGCTTTTTATGATCAGTTGAGACTTTGAACTGTGTTTTATGTTAAAACAAAGGTTGGTGCACTTTATCAAGTGAGTTATTGAGAGCACTTGTATTAAATGTCCCAAACCACACTATTACAGACTGACTAATGATATGATAATGTCTGTTGTTTGTGTTGCTAATGTTCCCTCTTTATGTGCGTGTGCTTTGTTCAGTCTGTTGGAGGACTACCTTCAGGCCATAGAGGGAGTGAAAAAACACCTGGTGAGACAGACGGGGCCCAGCAAGTTGACCTTTGTCGGAGAGCTGTCCCACAACCGCTTCAATCCTAAGATGGTAGAGATGCTTGTTCAGAGTCATTGACTAGATCAGGAGGTTTTAAATCCAATGCACTTGTTTGTTTGGGGTTAATATTCACAATGCTGACGTCAGTCAGCCATAGACAAACTGCCTTGTTCAGTCAGTCACCTTTTGTGCTTGAGCTAAATCTGTTTTAGTAAAAAAAAAAAAAACCACAACACTCATTAGCTGGTCGATCTGAGCTATTTCTGTCTCTTCTTTCTGGACTGTATCCCTCCCTCTGCAGGATCACCTGGTATGTTTCCTGCCGGGGACTCTTGCTCTTGGGGCCCACAATGGCCTCCCAGGGGATCACATGGATCTGGCTGTGCAGCTGATGGAGACTTGTCACCAGATGTACAAGCAGATGGAGACTGGACTGAGCCCAGAGATTGCACACTTCAGCCTGCAGGCCAGTGATGGCAGCGATGTTATTGTGAAGGTGAGACTCAGATTATTGGTCATCTGATCTTATTTTACTATTATTGTTACATTTATTGTTACATTTATCACATGTAGAAGTGTGTTTTGCTTTTGTATTCTCTCATTTTCATTGTGGCTTGTATATAATTAATACTTACTGTTAGTTTAAGGAGGTGTGTCCACCAAAGTAGGAAGGCTTGAATGTGCTTTGGAGATGTGGGGGACTTTGTTTGTTGTGATCTGTTGCAGTAAACTGATTCTAGCTGACCGATGTTTACCTAGTAGACCAAAAGCAATCAAACACTTCCTCCAAGCATTATTTTTCATGTTAATGTTGTAGTATGTGTGGCTGGATACTCAGAGAGCAGCTGTGTTTACTTGCCCTCCCAGAGCAGAGACAAGCAGCTAAGATGCAGCTGCTGGTCAGTGTAGATTTTGACCCCCCCCCTCCCTGTGATTGTGCAGCTGGGTAACAGTGATGGTGACCAGCACAAAGGTTTCTGCCTGGTAAACATTTTAGAACTCTCTCCAACCACATATAATTTAATCATCTCTACTTATTTGAAATTATAGATCTGCATTGCAGACGGTCTTTGTTATTTAGGTATTTTGTGTAGATATTGTGTAAGGTAGGCAGTGGTATAATAATACAGAGAAACCTGCGGTTTCTTGTGCAGTCACTGATCCTCTCTGCTCTTGGCTTGTATTTAATCTTAACTGTAGCCTCGCCCACTGACGCTGCTCTTATAAGATGTCCTCAAAATGCTATTTTTCATTTTGTGTGTGACCCACTGGTTATATTAAGGGTCACGCTGAAACACTGGTCTTTATGTCATCTTTTTGTTGTTGCTGTTGTTGTTTGTATTGTGCAATTTTCTGACCATCTCTCCTGTACACGTCAGCCTGCGGACAGACACAACCTGCTGAGACCAGAAACTGTGGAAAGCCTCTTCTACATGTACAGATTCACCAAAGACGCAAAGTACAGAGACTGGGGATGGGAAATGCTGCAGAGTTTTAATAAGTACACTAAGGTACAGACAGCTGCATATGGATCTGATTACATGTTTTAGTTACGAGCCAGTAAATGAATCTAATTTTTGTACACTGAATGTTGGCTTTAATCATTTAAAATTCCAGTCATGTTGCAGGTTTAGTAAGTTTTTGATCATAAAAGGACATCATTAGGTTCACACACTTATTTTAACTACAAAAATAAAATGTGCAGCATTGCACTCTGATTACTGAGGGAGAAAACAAAAGAGCACAGTTAAATGTCTCCTTGTCTTGTGGGTTCACGGGGCCTGCAGGGAGAGCAGATTGTTTTTCGTGTGTAAAACTTTGGGCAGTTTGCATCATTGCATATTTCTCTGCTTCCCAATGGGGAAATAAACTTTCTGATTAGGTGCCGCTGTTCTTGCAGGTCTCTGGTGGCGGCTACACATCCATCAACAACGTCCGCGACCCTGCTAGCCCGGGGCCCCGGGACAAGATGGAGAGCTTCTTCCTGGGAGAGACATTGAAGTACTTCTATCTGCTCTTCTCTGATGACACTGAGCTTCTCAGTCTGGACAAGTATGTCTTTAACACAGAAGCCCATCCTCTCCCCATATGGCCCTCTCCACCTAAGTGAATACAACGGAGACATCAGTGAAAGTCAGGCCCGTGGAGTGAGGCGCATCCCTAAGTCTCCGTCCAAGGTGAACTGCTGCGTGAAAGCAGATCTCTGCTGTCTGCCTGAGATGTAAACCAGTTTAATTTGTTTTCTCTTTTTGTTAATTTTTCCTAAGGAAAAGGTTAGTGACAGAGCTGGTCTCTAATGTGTAAAAAAAAAAAAAAAAAAAAGCTTTTTAAACATCAGATCAAGCTACCGGGAACACTTTTCTTTAGTACTTTGGCGACTGAGAATCTTGTTGTTTGTTCGTTTTTGCCATGCGAGTTTAAAAACTCTCAGTAGTCCTACATGTCGAGGAGTCCTGGCTGTTTAGGTGTCTGTTGACTCTCGCGCTTGCAGGGCACTGATTGAAATGTTTCAGGCATGTTCAGCTGAATTTTATATTTAAATGTTTGGCTCTAGTGTGTGAGTGTGGTGTGATGCATAGTTATCTTTACACTGGCACTTATTTCGCGTATAAAAATGACACAAAGTCAAAAACCCCTCAGGATTTTGTTACTCCGTGTGGCCCTAGACCCCTGTGTGTGGGAGCTATGGGCTACTGCAGCGCAGCACACAGGGGAACAGTCCTAGGTCACAAGTCAGTGCCTAGCTGCAGAGGAAATCACAGTTTTCCTAATACTGAACATTTATGTCCTTGATTCAAGGAAAAACAGACTTCAAGATATTAGGACAAATACCAGTTTCCACACCCTCACGCTGTGCAGCTTCCAGCTGCTGACCTCCGTTGCTTTTCGTTGCTATTTTTGTTTTTTGTCTCCTTCTGTATCCCTTTTACACTTCTAGCAAGAAAATAATATATAAAAAAACAAAAAAAAACAAACAACATGCTCAGAAACGAAAGCTAAGCATAGCAACAAGGGCATAGCAGTAATTTACACGGTACTGCAGAATAAAAAGTGAAAGGAATGAACGCTTCCTGAATAGCCATATGTGTGTTTGTAAAGAACAATGTGGCGGCTGTTTACCATCTTTACATTTCGTGTAGCATTAAAGCAGCCGTGGGTGTTTAGGTGTTAGCTGTATGCCAGTGTTCGATCAGGCAACACTGCAGCCACCACTCATTTGAGCTTCTGGTGTACTTAAAAGGAAAAAAAAGTGTCATCAATGACCTGCAATCAGATTACGGAGTCTTGGCCTGGAATATAGCCCCCCTATTGGCCGCCTAGAGGCTGTGTTAGCAGGTCAGCCAATGGGCTCCCAGAGTGCACAGCTTTTGTTTTCCTTAAGACATCATATTGAATATTAGGTTTAATGTTTACTGTATATTTAGGCGCTTTAGGTTTGAAGTTGCTAAACTGTTGATCTAATGATGCCCTGTAAGTAAGCACTTGTCCACAGAGGGAAGGAAGAACTCACTTTGAGAAGGGAAGACGGGCATAAGCAGGCCTAGGCAGGTGCGGCCATATATTATTATCATAGATATATTATTACGACATTGAATATAGTTGCACTTACAGTGCTTAACAAATTTATTAGCCCATCACAAAAATAAGAAAACATAAATATTTGAGAAATCTTTGAAAAGCCAAAAACCCAAATTTGAGCCGGCAAACTGGACGTCTCTAGGAAGTCAGAAATTAAGCATAACATTCAATCACAAACGACTTTTTTCTGTTCACTAATGGAAATAAATTTAATTTTGCTTCTTAATTAAAAATAAATTTAAAAAAAATTGTAGCATTAAAAATATTTTAGAGCTTGCATGAATGACTGATTACCAACACGGTTTATTTAGAGAAGCTGTGGAACAAACTTACTCTGTGATTGTACGTTTGTTAAAGACAACATATCCTTTAAAGGGAAATGTCTGTGGTTGCCGTGCAGTTTTAAGCTGAAAGTTACTTTGAGTTCAGATGAAAACAAACCTACTAACATTATCCATTCAGGTGTCAGGGACAGCATCCTGTATTTGGCCCTGATCTCATCTTGGACTTTGTTCATTAGATTTCAAAACAAGTTATTTTATATTCAAGGGCTAAAACACTTGGATTCAATGAAAGCAGATACTGTTTCTGTATGCAGAACCATTGCAACACATTCTTGCGCTGCAGTGAGTTTCTAATGTGATGAATCCACATTATCAGAGGAAGACGGTGTTGTTCTTCATTACTGTGGTGGCACTCACCTGTAACCTCTGCAAACAGCTCTGTGTCGGATAATCAGGAGCTCATTGTTCAACTGTTTTTATCAAGAAATGTCTTCCTTTTAGTTCCGTTCAGTTATCAGCTAAAGTAAAAGCCACTCTGTCAGATATGCTATATGTCCCTTGACTAAACATCAGTGCCGCTCTGAGCTTTCTCTGGGCCAGGAAAAAGGTGTTACTCCAGTTGAATTTGGACCGCCTCCCCCTGGTTTGGTACTGTGTCGGCTGAAATTGTGGCTTACGGGTTTGAGCGTCTAATTAACATACTTGTGCCGGGTTCAGAAGCTTAACAGCACATCTCGCTCTACTCTATGGAGAGGATTCATTTAGGATATTTGTTCACAAAGCCAGTGTCACAGCCAGGTTTTGCAGACTTCCTTCAGAAGCAAACGTGGCTGAAACGGACCCAAATCGATCTGCTCTCGTGGTCACTTTAAATTTGTTCAGTTTTGCTACCACAGCAGTCGTGGAGGCACTCGTAAAGGACCATGTAAACTGGCAGTTTGATGCATTCATAGGAAGTCTTTAGGACTTTTTGAAGCCAGTGCTGCATTGCCACAGAGGAAATACATTTTTTATGAATGCAAATGACTTCCTTCCATCCCCTGACGTCTTCCCTGGAAACCTGTCAAATACTCAAGTTTCATGGTGGAAATGGACGGAGAGAGTAGTGTGACAAAAAGCTTACGGGGGGAAAAACACGAGTTTAATGCTTGACAGTAAAGAGATTGAAGCTCTATGAGGGATGGTCCAGATACACGTGGCCCAGGGAAGGAGTGTAACATGGCCTAATCCTCAAACACATGTTACAAATATGTGATCTATTACTATGTTTCCTTTTACTGGGCAAATACAACAAGTTGCTCCTCATTCTAATGTTGTTATGACATGAAGGGGATTTTCCTTTAAGCTCGTCTATTCAAGGTACTGATGAGCTCACGCGATGGTGTCTTCCATCCATCTGTCCATTATTCACAAGAACCACCACTCCTCCCAGAATATCGGTCCTGTTTTAGTGAAACTTGCGGACGATGTCACCAGACTGGGGGCGTAGTGATCGTTTAATGACCCATTCTCAGTTTTTACACCAATCCCTACTCCTCCTGGAGTATTGGTCAGATTTTAGTGAAAGTTTCTTCATTTGTCCTGGCTATGATTGTTTGAGTCTCCTTGACTTCTTAAAGGACTTAATTTCTCCAACATTCGTGCAATGTAGTTTTTATTCTGTACTCTAAACATGAAAATAAATTGTGATTTGTGATTTGTTTTGTTTAACAGTTTATTTAAATATGTGATTTGTTTTAATTTATGATGATTGATTCAGTTTGTGTTTGTGGGTCATGAGATGTCAGCTCTATCATGTTTGCATAGGGCCAGCTGGGATGCCTTTGTATGTTTTTGAACTAGAAATGTCACGGCCCACTTTTAAAGTGGTCCTATGATGCTTTGCTTTATTTTATGACATATATATACTGTTACAGTTAGACTTCAATCAGTATATCGGTCCCAGCAAAAGACTGGTCAGCCTTGAATCTTTCATAAATGAAACCGTAAAAGCAGAGTTGGAAGAAACACTTCTTACCTGAATCTTGGTCGCCTGGATGAGCCAGGACCTCCCTCTCCCTGGGCAACCTTCTTCAGCACGCACAGGACTAAATTATCTTTGTAAGGATTTAAAAAAAAAAAAAAGAAGAAGAAGAAGAAAAACGAATGTTAGGTAAATCCAGTTATTGTCTTTAATCACATGTTTTTTAAATAATGAGCTTAGGCTGAGGTAAATTATCCCCGTGGCATCTGTGGTCACAACCAAAGACGCCGCGCATGCCTGCCTTTCAAACTTCAGTGGTCACGTGCAAATAAAACGATCAGAGGAAAGCAGACCTAAAGGAGAAGGAAAGGAATCGAAACAACTTGTTTTAGAGGACGAAGCATAAGATAGATGAGGCTTATTTTCAACTGTGAACAATAAAGGGACTCCAGTAGAGTCCAAGAGTAAAGCTATGGAGCTAGAAATGAGCATAACGGGTCCACTCTAACCTCATGTTAATAAGCTCCACCCACCAGAGAGCCATACGGACCCACATCTTTGAATGTACACTACTGTTGCCACTGTTCTGCTGTGCCTGTTTGGTGTGTGTTGTGCTTTGGTGGTTCTGTTTCCTCCTTTGTGTAGTTACTGCTGCATTGGTGGTGTTTTTTTGGTTTTCTTTGAGTGGAAGTTTGAGCACAGAGAAATTAAAGGTCGGGTTGGTATTTTTAATCGGGGTGGGTGGGTGACAAAGAAAAGCGGTGTAAATATTTTTATGTAAATTGTTTCTTACAGAATTAAATCGGTGTCCTGATTTCTGAGCCCGTTTCCCGTCTTAATATTCTGTAACGTCATGTCGAAAAAATGTAATTTAAAGATGCTGTTTTTGTTGTTTGGTTAGATCCCTGGTTTTTGTTTGTTTTTCGAGGCGTAACCGTCGTCACAGCATTTGAACTGTTGAGACATTCAATATGAACTCGAGTGTTTGACCACGGCAGACAAACGTTGCCATAGCCTCTCTCTCTCTCTCTCTCTTTCTTTTTGTCTCCTGTATAATCTCTATTTCTCCCAGAAATCATTTATAAAGAGTTTTGCAGAAGCTGAATCCTATAAGCAGCTGGCTTTAGGAGAAGTTCAACATTTACTGAGACTGATGTCTGCTAACTGAGGTTTTTCCTCCCTCCCTGCACGGCAACAAGGGGATAAAAAGTCTCCTAGCATCTGTTCCACACCGTCTCATTTACAGTTTTCTGTGGTTTATAATTCAATTCCTGCTGTATAAGAAATCATAATAAAAAAGGGAAATCATTTTCAGAGCTGTGTTAACGCGTCTTAAGATATGCATTTAACCTCGTGTGGTTATTATGCCGAGCTTCAGTTATTACGGCGGCACCGTGACGGTGTGAAAGTTAAACGTGGCTTGTGGGTCAGAAAGTGAAGCCCAAATGTGATTGGTTTATACCGCCATTACATTTAGTGGACACTAGAGGGCAAAATGCGTGATTGGATGCAGAGTTGAAGTCTACTGTGGAAGCGGACACAAACAAACACTTTCTTGTAAGTTTATGGGCTCAGTCACTTAACTGGAGCGAAGCAGAGTAAAACGTTGGGTCTGTTTGGACGTTTTGGTCCTTCTAACGTTCAGAGAGGATGATAACCCAGGACCAGCTTGTTGACAGATCCGAAGATGAACGAATAATGTAAAAGATGATTTCTGTGGTGGTGTTAGTCTTATCATCAAACTGAAGGAGGTATAAAAAGCCACGATTGAACATGATGGTAGCTTCTCATGATGCTATGCTGAACATAATGATTTTGGGATCTTTACGTTGACTAACACTATTTATTTATAAGCCACGCCTCTCTTTGCCAAAATCAGTCTTTACAGAATGTATTCATGACTTTATATCGATGATGGTAGAAAAACGGTTGAAACCAGAGAGTCACCTTGATTTGTCATATTGTAATTACTGTTTGGGCCTAATTGTACAAAAGATATTTTGTAAAGTGTTTTTTTTTCTAAACGTGTGTACATGAAGAAAAATGGATTCGACAAATGTTATATTGAAAAACGTACCTTTTTTTCTTGTTATTGAGAAGAGATGGTACATTTTTAATGTACAATATTCGTAAAAAACTGTATTTTAATTGCTAGAAAACCCCATTTGTGATTATGTCGTCTATATTTGTCATGAAATGTGGGCAACAGAACGTCAGCGCTGTGTGTTGGTTCCTGCCTGCGCGGCTCCACCACTGTCGCCGTGTCGGGGACCTAAGACGGGAATCGATTTAGTTTAAGCCGTTTCAGTCGACTGAATGAGCCACTTGAGAGAAAACAACACACCGCAAGTCGATACTCATCTGCATGTCTTAAAGAAATGATTATTTTTCAAAGCTTATAATATTTTGACACTTTCTTGGTTTGTTTGGTTTTTTTTGCTTTTCCTGGAGCTTTTTTCTTCCTTTTCTCAAATCTCTACAGGTCACTGATTTAGCACTTTGTAACGAGCTGTGGCTTATTAAAATGTTCACTGAAGTCAGACTTTTCATGCCCACTGAATTTTTCAATAAAGCTTTTCAGTGCAACGTTTTCTTGTTCTGCATCTAATAATTCAAACTTCAGCAAAGTTGGTTTTCTGTGTTATAGATATCTTCCCCCTTCCCGTCTCTCCCTATTGAACTCTACGAGTGTCTTTGCAGATATGATAGGCTGGGTGCCGCCTTGTGACCTGTACCCTGCCTGTCACCCTATTGTAGCTGGGAACATTTAGATAAGAGGAAGAGAATGGAAGGAACCAGACATTCATTTAAGTCTGAGAAGCGGATTTAAGCCGTAGTTCTCCATGCTTCCTGAACCTCTTTTAAAAGAGATTTTTTTCCCAAATATCTGAGAATCTTGTCCTTAAAAAACAAAACCAGCCAAAGGCCTGACACAGAACAGAGAGATGCATCTGGCCGTTCATTTGATTCATTTCTTAAAGGCGGCAGTCAATAAGCCATTTTTAAGGAAGGGAAACTGGGGAAGCAGGCCAAGATATGCAACAAGAACTGCACTGAAAATCAATAGCAACAGGTGTTATGTAATGAAACGAGGTCTGAAATCTGTAGTTCAAACATAATATGTACAGAGGGGGTCATGAGAGCATGCAGCATGTGTTGGAATCATCTGGACAACCAACAGAACGGAAGCAGTTAAAGCCTAGAAAACTATTCCAGAAGAAAACGATAAGAAAGCTTCCTGAGAGATTAAAGGTGGTAATAAAAATACTGACTATATATACACTCAATGTTTGCCTTACATACTGTATTCCTGTATATGTTTGCACATTTCAGTAAATTAGTATAGTAATGTATAATGTTTCACTCATTCATACGCAGAAAATCTGCCCCTGCTTGCATACAAGAGCATGGATGCAGGGGGAGGCTGTGGCTGGATGCAGCAGCTGGGTGGAAAGGCACAGAAATTGCCAGAAAGTCTACTGGAGAGTTTTCCTAGAAGAGCAGATGCTAATAGTTGCAAATTAATGCCCATGGTTTTGAAATCGCATGTTAAGCCTTCACATACTAAACATCCCACTCCAGCTGCCGTTGTCTAATTAAAACACCAGGGGGCAGAAGAAACCATCCATCTCTGCCTGTACCAGAAGCACTTCCTAATTACCATAATGAATGCAAAAGCTTGCAGTTTTCTGTTAAAGCTGTGTTCTACCACGAAATGTTTTTCATCTTAAAACAGGCAACAGAAGTCGTCATGCTTGCCCGCATAGAGACACTGTAGAAGGTACACAACAAGTGTGATAAATAACAAAGGGACAAGACTCCATGGTGACTGCCTTGTTTTATATTTCCTTACACACTTCCTATTCTGTTTTCTGTGTTTGTAAGGACAACAAGCAACACTCAGTCCGTGATGTTTCAACCTCATGGTTCCTGTCTGACTCACAAAGCTTTAGAAAGAGCTGCTCTCGTGTGCTGTTTTTAATCACTGACTCGGGCAATAAATAAGTGAAGATTTGTATATAAAAGATTCACTTACCATTTGTTTAGCTCTCTGCAAGGGTGGTGGGGAAGTGAAACGAAAACTGCCACAGAGGTCCAGATAATAACGCAGGCAGCCACAATAATGGTCAAGGCTGGCGGTGAGGTGTGTGACGGGATTGCTCCCCGGATCCCGCGTGCGCAGTCTAAAATAACACGCGGCTAATTTTCAACCTTCTGACACCTTTATTGCTCATTCTCATGACAGCCTGTGACACGACTGCAGCCCCGCTTTCACAAAAGTTGGAACACTGTGCAAAATGTGAACAGGAACATTTAGATTGAATACAGAGACAAGATACAGCACCCAGCGTTAACGCGTTATTCATAATTTGATTAATTTTGAAAAACATGATTATTTTTAAACAGATTGGGACCTGGTGTTATATTTGTTGTTCAGTTATGCAAGCAATGTTATTAGTGGGTCACAAATCTGGATTATAGAATCAGAAGCAGAATACCTTATTGATCCCCAGGGGAAATTATTTAGGTTACAGTGCTCCAGACATTAACAAGACAGACAATAAACTAAAGAAATACCACAATATATACATCCATATATATATATATATATATATATATATATATATATATATATATATATATATATATATATATATA
>VUQR01035210.1:12713-26603 GCA_015108515.1 Hemichromis elongatus | reverse complement strand
ATCACCAGGGGAAATTATTTAGGTTACAGTGCTCCAGACATTAACAAGACAGACAATAAACTAAAGAAATACCACAATATATACATCCATATATATATATGTACATATAGTCAACATCTTAATAAATAACAGGAAAGGAAGAGGGAAGAACATATGCAAAATGGGTGTATCAGTAAACAGTGTGTTTAGTGGATGAATTGTACAGAGAGATGGCCACAGGCAGGAATGATTTCCTGTGTCGTTCAGTGGTGCATTATGGGTAATCTCAGCCTCTCACTGAACGTGCTCCTGTGACTGACCAGCATGTCATGGAGTGGGTGGGAGGTGTTATCCAACGTAGTCTTTATCTCGGACAACATCCGCCTCTCCGACACCACCTTAAGGGAGTCCAGCTCCATCCCCACATACATACTGTAAACATACTGTTCACTTTAGTATGGCTGCAGAACAACACACCCTGGGGTAGCTGAATATTTACATGTGGACTGGTACTTTATACTGAGCTCATCAGTATATATGTTGTATATATTACATGGTTGTGTCACTGGTCTCAGGTCTGCAGCATGAATTAGTCAGTTAACTTTCATGCTAATAACCCTTAATATAAAGATGCAGGTCATCCAAACAGCTGAGAGTGTTTCAGTAACTATTTGCATTGCAGTGAGTATGTATAAATCATGACATGATTCACACCTACTGGATAAAGCAACCACAAATGAACGACATACACCTTGAATGGCTGACTGAAGGCAATCCTGACTCTTGAAGTCACTTGTTTCATACAATTATTCAATTTAAGTTTTATAGTGACATGTCACAGGTAAGGACCATACAGTCAGACGACCCCTGGGAGCAGGTGCTTTAGGAGGGAAAGGGAATTTCTTTTAAAAGGAAAACTCCTCCAGCAGAACCAGGCTTAGGGAGGCCGTCAGGCAATCATAGCGGCTTCGACCATTGGTGGGGGATATTTATGCAGAAGAATAACTATGAAGATACTTCACTACACATAACACACTATTATGGACAAGTTGTACATGTATCCAAAACAAATACTTTTTCTGCAGAAAACGTTTCCCAACATTACTGCTGAAGGCTTCTGTTTAATCCTGAGTCTGAGGGAATAAAACTATCAATAAAAACAGCTGGTGCCAGCAAACAGGCGACCGTTTAATTCCCCGACTGTCACCCAGGAATCTTCTCTCCCTCCTTCTCTAAATTTCTCTATAGACAGACCGAGAGAGAGAAATGGGCTTTGTTTGTAGTTGGCTCACTGCCCTATACAGCCTTACATTCGCGGGGAAAAAATCACATCAGTTATAACACATATTTCCACTCAGGGGGTGACTCTAATATTAAAATAGTTTTGTCTGTGCATCAGACATTTTATAATGTATAAAAAACAACCTGTTAATTATTTGAGTATTATTACTTTTTTGTTGCTATGTTTCGATGAATGTGTATTTTAAAAAAAATGCTATATCTACTACCTTAAATTACACACCACCCTCTTCCCAAGTAGTGATTTCGTCCGAAATGGCGCGAAATTGAAAGCTCCTCCCATTGTAAAAATCTTAGCTTCAGGAAAATGGCGGAAATTATGATAATTTGCCTTCAAAATAAAATACAATCGTAACTTTAATGTAGCTTTTCAGTGAATTTTTGTGGACGCACTTTTTGTTTGAAAGGCTGTTGCCGGAAGTACATTCACACTTCTTTTAGCTTAATAGCAACGCGTTATTCGAGCTGCAGAGTACTAACGTCAAACTTCTTTAGTTGAATGTTTTTTCACATGTTTTAGAGACGGTAACGTTTTCGGATATATTGCTTCAACATTGCACAGCTATCATAATTCCGAGCAGTCAGCCAGGCAGAGCGAGTTGTAGGACTGTTTGGATAACTTGCTTGTGTAATTGACGAAGCCCCGCTGTTCTGAGCAGAAACGGGACATTTTGAAAGAGCCCGCATTAGTTGGACTGTCTGCGTCGCTGCCAACAACGATGAGCTGGTAAGTGTAATCGTCGCTTGGCTCACCGCCGCCACAGACACCCCCGTTACGGTGCAGGAAGCCACTGCAGTATTGTCCTGAACGATAAGTGTGGCCACTCAGACACTACGGTCACAATAGCGTGGTTTTGGGAGAAGGCAAGACCGGAAGCCAGTGTTTGCCCAGTGTTTTTTCTCTTTTCCACAAACGTTAAAGTTTTCCACCTGCACCAACATCTCCTTCTGTATACGTGTATGTCTCCCAGCTGCTGTGCTGGAATATCATTAAAACCGACACGATCGTACACTCGTGACTTCAACCCACCTGCAGAACAACGCGCCAGGTTACAAAACTCGAGAGGCACGCGACACGTGATGTGGAGCGTAAGTGCACTGTGATCACGTGGATCAAACACCGGTACAGGTGAACGCAACGGCAGGCCGCTTTAACACTGCCGCACCGAGCCCCCTCATTCCTGACGTAATAATCACATTTTTCTTCTCTGTAAAGCTTCAGTGCCCGGTTACTGCTACCAAGGCCACCGTAAAGTAATGCACATCTGCAGGTGATCGCTTTGATGCACTGTTACGATGTGTCCCCGCCCCACCCTCCCAGACAAAAATAAATAAACAAATAAATAACATGCACCCTTTCTCTGTAGCGATTCGGTAGGTTCTTTTTATCACCGTTAATTAACCAGAAGTTATAACAGCAATTTCCACTATTGAGTCGCAGATGATGCTCACTGAGAAGTTTCAGACAGCATAGAAAAAGTGTCTGAAACTGCAACCTGCATGCTAACGTATTTACATTCACTTTGGTGAGCTCAGCATGTTTTATGGAGTGTATTGGTGTGTGTAGAAATGAAATACCCATATTTGATCCCATCAAATCTAATGTAGGTCCTAGGTTACAGGATCCAGGAAAGGTCTAAATGGCGTGTTTTACTCACCTCTGTAAAAATGCCAAGAAAAGTTTCACTAAGTAGATTTAACTTTTCTTTCCCGATAGCCTAAAAGAAGAAAGTCGAAGCGTCTCCCCTCACTGCCCCAAACCTGATGAGTCGGAGGAGCCGCTGGGCACAGCCATTGAAACTGGTGCTACTGAAGGTAAGCTCTATTTTTGACCTACAGAGCTACACAGGAAGCTGCGATAGAGCCAGTTTAATGAAGGATGCGTTTGGCTAGATGACAGTGGTGAGACGTGTCCAGTTCATTAGGAAAGGGGCATCATGTCACATGCACTTCCACTGGTAAATGCTAATTGTGTTATAGTAACTGGTGTTGCTGAAAAGATGTTGTGCGTGTAGACTTGTTCAGTTGCTGTCACTGTCAGTGTTGTTGTTGTTTTTTAAGATGGGAGTATGAAGTCTCAGAGTACAACACCCAAAGTGGTCATTACTAAAGAAATGGAGGAAGAAGAGAAGAAGCTAATGGAGCAAGGGGAGAGGAAAGAGGAGGAGATGATGAAAAAGGTATGTATGGTACAGATGTTTGTCTGTAAACTCAAACTTTTGCGAGCCTCAAAGTAGCTTATATATATGTGTGTGTGTGTGTGTGTGTGTGTGCGCTCACTCACTGGTCCACAAGGCCAGGGAGTTGATGCGATGATGAGCCACAGTTGAGATGTTTCCACATCACTGATGTTCTGGATGCTTTCGAGCCCACTCATGTTCATGCATTTGCTTTCAACCTTTGCCATAAGGCCAGGGAGTCTTGGGAGAGGGACTCACATGACATGCGCTTCAAGAGGCTCCAGCATTTGCTTCAGAAGAGCAACATCTATTCTAAGTTTCTGCTGACAAAAATGGAGCAACAACAGAATGAGGTATAGTGTAAAGTTTGTACCGTAGAGGCCGTTTGCACCTGTCGACTCAAGGCTAACACTTCACTTCTGCTCCACTAATGACCATCTCAGGAGAGGCTCAGGAATGAGAAACTTGAGAAAAAGGCCAAGAAGGTGATACATTTTATAAAAAAAAAACTCTTCATTTACAGTTAGAATCATTTTTCAGCCGTACTCATGGTACTGTGTTTCCTTTAGATGCAAAATGCCAAAGGTCCAGAAGCTGACAGAGGTGAGCCGCTGTTCTAATATTCTAACTTATAGTATGGAGCTCAAATGTCAGTTATTTAGTAGCATTTACGCTCTGTGGACACTTTATTAGGTACATCCTGCTAGTACTGGGATCGTGTTTTGCTCTCTGTCATAGTTCTATATGACATAGGTGTTGGAGACATTCCTTGGAGATTTCAGTCCATACTGGCAGCATCCTCCAGTTTGCAGATTTGATGGCTGCATATCTATGATGCAACTCTCTCGGTCCACCACAACCCAAAGATGCCCTATTGGGTTGAGATCTGGTGACTGTAGAGACTTCTGTCATGTTCGAGAAACCGATTTGAGAATTGTGGTGTGGCACTTTAATCTTCTGTAAGCACCAGAACATGGGCACACAGTGTTTATAAAGGCGTGGATGTGGTCGTTCACGATACTCAGGCTGTGTACAGTGGGGACAAAGGGATCTATCAAAAAAGACGGCCCCAACTCTCCTCTACAACCAACCTAAACCACTAATAGAAGTGAGGCTGGCGCCATGCCTTCGTGTATTTTTATCCCAAATCCTCACCCTACCGTTCAAATGTGGCAGCAGAAGTTGAGATTTAGCAGACCAAGCAAACCTCTCAGGGCTCTAGAGTGCCACCAAACTGCTCGCACATACAGAATTATAATATTTCGGACTGTCTGAGTCAAAATTGAATCTGAATCAAATGGATGATAGAAATCGGTGATCATGGTACCAGCCCTAGTGAGCAGCCTCGGCCCGACGGAAGTGGATGTAGCTGTGGGTGATGAGGAAAGATGAAAAGAACGACTGATAACTGTTTTGTTAAGTTAAGGCCTGATCAGTCTGAAATTCATAGCCAGTGCTCTGACTCGGAGCCATCATCCTCTGAACGCTGATAAAGCCCAGGGTGTCCAGAAACACAGCATATGCAGCGATAAATGCACTGGCCGTGTCCCCTCCCCCCTCTGCAGCAAACAGGTGGTCAGAGGAGACGAGATGATGATGAAGTTTAACGTTGACAGAGCTCTTGAAGCACTTTCAGCAGCTGATCTTTCTTGTAGAACGGGGCTCCAAATAAAGAACTTTGTGTTGACCAGATTGTTAGTTTATCAACAGAACGTTAGTGTAGAGCTCTGCCTTTCCAGTCTGGTGTTTAGTTTTAGTGAGCCCGTGCAAACCGTAGTCTCAGCTTCCTGTTGTTGGCTGGCAGGAAGTGTGAGCTTTGCTGCTGTAGCCCATCTGTGTCAAGGTTTGACATGCTGGACGTGTTCAGATGCTCTTTTGCATACTTTAGGTGTAACAGGTGATTATTTGTTTTGGGTTTTTTTCCTTTTTGGACCTTTCCTTTGAAACCCTTGAATGGTTGTGAGGTAAAATCCCAGTAGATCTGCATTATTTAGAGCAAGCACAAGTTCCACATTCAAAGTCGCAGCATTGTCTGAATCCATAGAGTTGCTGCTATGCGGTGCAGGTGAGATATGTGGGTTAAAGCAGTTGAACATGTGTACCTAATAAAGTGGTTGGTGAGCATATATGATCCTTAATGAAGTGTGACTCCATTTTCTTTCAAAGCAGATAAAAGGAAAAGGAGGCGGGATGAAGACTACAAAATAGCAGATGTGATGTCCAAAGAAGTACGTCTCCTTTTCCTTTGTATGTAGCTGTAACGTGTCTGTGTTTGTCTTCATCTTCTCCCACGTTTGTCTTTCAGGAAATTATGTCGCAGGCAAAGAAAGCTAAAGTGGTAGAAGTGGTAAGGAGAATGTTTTCCCCGCCTTGGTTGAAAATTAAAAGAAGTATTTGCACATATGAAGCCAATGTACGCCTGCTCCATTTACATACATGTCATATGACTCTTTCCAGGAAGTGGAACCTGCCCAGAAGAAACTGGAAGCTGAGGACATTGAGAAGATGAGCGATTCCAACCAAGATATAAAGAACCGCCTGTCGGAGACGGTGCGGGACAATGCTAAGCAGCTTCTGGATCCTCGCAGGAAGGTGAATGGGCAGCCAGTTCCTGTTCAACAACCACAGCTCTTCACCGGAGGCGTCATGAGGTGGTACCAGATCGAAGGCATCGAGTGGCTGAGGGTAAGAAGAGAGGCACCAAATGGCATTGTGGGAGCAGACGATCTATTCGTTTATTTGGCCCTACTTGGTCTTGTGATAAGTAGACTTTTGTTGCTAAGTAACCGTGGGACTAAGTAACCAGACTGAATGAAATGATGGTAAAGTAGTATCACTTTGAACCTCCCTGATAGGCCTTTTCCACTAGTGCCAGTTGGCCTGGCTCGGTTCAGCCTGCAGTAGGTGGTAGTACCGGGGGTGCATCTCCTTTGTTGTTTTTAAACCCGCCCACAAGGGAAACGGATACACAGGAAAACAACACAATGGTCCCCGAGTCTGACGGCACCCCACACACAGAGCAGCACGTATGCCTTCGCTTTGACGCCATCCGCTGTTGTGCTGATCTTGTTTGACCACGACACTGTACCAAGTAGGGATGACTCGTTTCTTACTCGAATAACTGGGGAAAAAATCAGACTAAGCAACTAGTCTCAAACTAAGAAACACTAAGTTACATTTAGGAGTGTTAAACCCTTAATCACAATAAACACTTTTAACAAACCTATTTTAAATATGATATTAAACATGTTAGTCTAAAAGATGTTCCTGTAGTGTTAAAATGACAACACCGGGGAAAATGACTCGATTGCGACTGAAAGGTGTGGCTTATGGTGCCATGCATTATGCATTATTGCATAGTGCGTTATTGTTCCTACATGTACGGGGACTTGTTGTAATATGTAATGACTGTGATGAGTGGCGTAAAATGGAGAGGCCAATGGCTGCATCGCACACCCCGCAAAGACCCTCGGGTCCCACGTACCAGACCTCCACCCGCCCCGCCCGCCCAGCTCCAGCGCTAACGATGCCCCAAAGCGCCAGCTGCAGTCCCCCAGCCCATCGATTTTAACAATTAGAATGAACGAGGAGCAAGTCTGGGGCTGACTTGTGACAGCATCAGTGATTGTGCGGCTAGATGACCAGTTGCACACGTCCCTAGTACCAGTATGCCGCAGGACCAGTAAGGATTTTTCCCCTCACCCAGCAAAGGCTGATGGGTGTTGTCATCGCCCTGCTGGGCGGGTGGCTGGCGAGCAATGTGGAACTTAAACACGAAGCGACCTACAAGTTTCAAATTGACATCATAGGTGTATGTACTTAAAAGCCTCAGTGGCCTTGACCTCAAGGTCAAAAGTCAGTTTTTCTGAAAATCTTGGAGATGCGATAACTTGAGAAAAAGGCAACGTTGGATTTGGAAATTGTAGGAGCCTGAGGGGCACTACTGGCTACTGCCAGTATTTCCTTACAGTACAGAAGATTTGAAAGGTATAAGATGTGTTCTAGCATAGATTTTTGTTTTCCACGCATCCTTTCCATCGTGGCCTGTTCAGTAGGAAGCATAATAACTTCTGATGATGCCATGCCGCACCGAGACCTATGGCCTGTGCCTCAAGTCTTCTGTCTCACAAGAGCCACATGCAGAGTGGCTGAGGTGTGAGTTACATGATTTTTAGCCATTATTAGCCACCTGTCTCCTCTCCTGGGCAGAATCAGAGGGGGTTCTTAGGGTGAAGGGTTCATGCTCAATAATCTTAGAACTAATGTTAACTGTCCTCTGCATAGCTTTCATTTATAAAGTGCGTTACAAACCCAAATGTTAGAGCTAACAGGTGGACTTCAGTGCAGACAGTGGTTCTTTGTTGTCTGACTATCAGCTGTAGAGAGTCACAGAGGACAGTGTGTCCTTGGATCTAAGATCGAACTGATTGTTGCAGCCAGGCGCAGTACAAACGTGATCCCCGTGGATGGATTTTAACCCTGGGGAGGGCAGGACTGTCCTGTGTTGGTAATAAAAAGGAAGACACCATGGTTTGATTTTTAGTGATATCAACTTTAAAAGCAGGAAATCAACTAGGCAGATGTGTTTAGCCTGTAACTGTTTTCGGTGTGCCACCCCAGTAATTGTAGTGGCCCTTTAAGGAACACAATATTATTTACCAGATCTGTATTTTTACAAAGAAAGAAGAGCTACTGCACACATGGCTGAAGACAGATGCAGGAGGGGCTTGGTCCTTTTTGTAACGAGTGTCACACAGCATCACTGTTGGGTTCCAGTGGAGCGATAGTGTCTGAACAGACAGGTCACGTAGTTTTCCCTCAGCATAAATTAACTGCACTATCCTCACGAGTTCACTTGGATACTGTGCAGGCATGTACTTTGAAAAGAGACTGAAAATCTGCAACTGTTTCCTGTTAATGCTACTGTGTACCAACAGTCTGCGTTGTTCCTCTGTGCCGTCAGATGTTGTGGGAGAACGGCATCAACGGGATCCTGGCTGATGAGATGGGCCTGGGAAAGACCATCCAGTGCATCGGTCACATTGCCATGATGATAGAAAAGAAAGTGTTGGGCCCCTTCTTGGTGGTGGCTCCTCTCTCCACTCTGCCCAACTGGATCAATGAATTTAAACGCTTCACGCCGGAGGTTAGACGGCAGACTCCCCAGCTGACTGTTGAGGCTCGCTGTGGGCCGGCAGGACCCTGAAACACAAAGTCTGGTTTACAAATAGAAATGAAAACCAAGGAAAGTGTTGTGACACTGAATCTTGTTTGTCCCAGGTGTCTGTGCTGCTTTACCATGGTTCTCAGCCAGAGAGGACCAAGCTGCTGAAACAGATCTCCCGGCCTCAGGGGCCTCTTAGCATGTGTCCTGTGGTCATCACCTCCTTTGAGATCTCCATGATCGACAGAAAACTCCTGCAGGTAGGATCCCTGCTGCTTCTTAAATGCCTCTCTCTACATCACGCTAAGCAGCCATTCACCCACTTACACGAGCACTTTTTCTACTGAAGTGGTTTCTCTGACACATTCTGCTCTGGATCAAACATTCACACACAGTCATTGTCCAATGGATGCTAGCAACTTGGGGTTAGTATCTCACCCAAGACTGGAGCTGCCAGGGAATGAACCAACAACCTTCCGAGTATTAGATGAGCTGCTTGACCTCCACCTGCCCCACAAAATGCTCGATAACAGATCTACAGCCAGCACATAACTATGGCAGAGGGGACATGAAATAACAGCGGATGCCTTAAATCGGGAGCACCCAATGGAATGAATTGCTTAATTAAAGATTTTGATTCTTTTATATCAAAACTGATTGCTTCCTCTCCTTTCTTAGCTGATAAATTGTTCTCAGGAGTTTTGGATAACTCGGCACGTGTCTGTGTTCTGCTATAGCGCTTCCAGTGGAAGTACCTGATTGTGGACGAAGGCCACAGGATCAAAAACCTGAACTGTCGGCTGGTGCGGGAGCTGAAGACGCTGCCCACGGACAACAAGCTGCTGCTGACAGGCACACCACTGCAGAACAACTTGGCTGAGCTCTGGTCCCTCCTTAACTTCCTCCTGCCCGAGGTCTTTGATGACCTCAAAAGGTGCTTTTTTTTTCCAGTTTTGGTTTTTCTGCTTTCTATCTCTGGGTTCTGGTTGATTTAATGACAGCCAATCATCTGCTGCGATACGCACAGAAAGGTGTGCCTGTGGGCGAGAAGCGGTATTTAACGTGTCGAAGTTAACAAAAACTGGGCAAAGTTGTGAGCAACATTCCGTATATGCCAAGTGTGAAGCTGTGTGGGAATCGTCTTGTCGGTGCAGAAATGCGATTTTCTGCCCGTCAAACTGTGATGTTTGGCTTCTTCTGTACTTTCAACGAAAGAAATTTGAACCGATTGTTTTTGCAACAGACTGATGGTAACAAAGTAAAATAAAATGTAAAATTGTGTTTCTGCTAAGTTGTCTGTTAAGTTTAGGTGGAACGCTACTTCCTGTTCATGCTTGAATGACTCTGTTGGTCCTTTGGCGTAGGTACACAGATTGGAGTAGAAATGGTTTAAAAAGCTCTTGATGCCTAAAGGAAAACTTAAAGAAACCTAAAGAAATATTGCTCAAGACGACTTCACAAAGCAAAGTCTGGTACTTTGGAAGCCAAATAAAGAAAAGAGGGGTGGCTCACCACTTTATTTTAAATAGTCTCTGACCAAAGTAGAAGGCCGTTCTGTAGCACTAACACCAGACACAGCTGATAGTTTTGCTTCATGTTTCTGAGCGCTTGGCTTTGACCTTTGACATGTTTGCCGCACAGCTTCGAGTCGTGGTTCGACATCAACACCCTCGGTGAGGCTGACAGTATGGTGGTTGCTGAACGAGAGCAGAACGTCCTGAGTATGCTGCACCAGGTCAGTCCTCCGCACGTCATCGTGACGGTCTTACTTATTTCACTGTGTTTCGTGGCGGTCTGTGGACTCTGACCACGTCTCATGTATGTGGTGTTGAACTTCATCCACATAGATACCAGGAACATAACCACACTGAACAAAAGCAATTAGGAGCAAACGGACTTGTTGTCAGGAACAAATTTAAAATATGGGCAGCAAGGAACATTTTGGTTCCTCTGATAAATTTGGTGTAAGCCAGCGTTTAAGTGGAGGGTTAAATTTAGGCTTTTGTCTGTTAATGAGCAGCAGGTTTACCTGGATATTTATATTTTTAATAATAAAACACAGTGCATAAAGAGAGAAGCAGTCACTACTTACCCTCAGTCAGAGAGTTAAATTAACGTGGAAAAACAAACTACAGGCTGATCCAACTTTGATGTAATGTCCTTAAAACCAGTCGGTATGAGGCTCATCCCCGTGCCTGTATGACCTACAACGCCTGGGCTGGTCCTGATGAGGTGATGACTCAGGTCTGGGGAACGGGCGGGCCGGTCCGCAGCATCAATGCCTTCGTCTTGCACGACCTGCCGACACACTCCAGCCACATGAGGTCTATTATTGTCTTGCATTAGGAAGAACCCAGGGCCAACTCCACCAGCATGTGGTCTCACAAAGGGTCTGAGGATCTCATCTGGGTACCAGTCAGGCTCCCTCTGGGGAGCACATGGAGGGCTGTGCGGCCCCCAAAGAAATGCCACCCCACTCCATCACTGACCCACTGCCAAACCGGTCACGCTGGAGGACGCTGCAGCAGCAGAACGTTCTCCACGGCGTCTCCGGACTCTGTCGCGTCTGTCACATGTGCTCGGTGTGAACCTGCCTTCATCTGTGAAGAGCACAGGGCGCCAGTGGGCAAGTTGCCAATCTTGGCGTTCTCTGGCGAACGCCAAACATCCTGCACGGTGTTGGGCTGTAAGCACAACCCCCACCTGTGAACGTCGGGCCTCACGCCACCCTCATGGAGTCTGTTTGTGACTGTTTGAGCAGACACATGCACATTTGTGGCCTGCAGGAGGTCATTGTGCAGGGCTCTGGCAGAGCTCCTCCTGTTCCTCCTTGCACAAAGGCAGAGGTAGCGGTCCTGCTGCTCCTACGGCCTCCTCCACGTCTCCTGATGTACTGGCCTGTCTCCTGGTAGCGCCTCAGACACAGCCAACCTTCTTCCACATCCTGGATGAGCTGCACTACCTGAGCCTGAGTGAGTGAAATCACTGCCAGCATTCAAAAGTGACCAAAACAAGGGGTCTGTGGTCCCCACCTGCACAGCCTCCTTTACTGGGGATGTTTTGCCTTTAATTTCCACCTGTTGTCTGTTCTATTTGCACAACAGCATGAGACAGAAGTGTGATTGACTCGGAGTTACAATGTGTTGGTGGATCTGAAATGTCTGACATGACTGTACATGTTTGTGACCTTTTCAGAAAGTGACCCATGACATGGATATGTGTTATGGCATGATGGGAAGCCTCTTTCGGAGTGGATCCCGACAGACTCTGTTTGCCTCCCAGGTGATGCGCTACGCTGACCTGTACGCTGCCTCCTTCATCAACCTGCTCTACTACCCTTTCAGCTATTTATTCAGAGCTGCACACGTGCTGGTGAGAAACCTACACACATATTTGTGAATGCAATAAGTCAAAAAGCTCTTAGGAGTTCCAGATTCACACGTAGGTCTGTCTGTTAAAAATCTTGGACGAGTCTGAATCTCGGTGGCCTCGACCTCAAAGTTAGCAGGAAACTGAACATCATGTCTGAGTACACCTTGATGGGAGTAGGACCAGTATCCCAGGACTGGTTTGGCTTCAGGAGTGTGTTAGATCACATGACTTGTAGAAGGAGAATCTGTCTTAAGACTTGCAAGACATGGCTACCACTCAGCAATAGAGGCCCAGCTGTGTATATGGTCCTTTGACTTTACCGCGTCATCTCGTGATCAGTACATGTTAGACGTTTAATACTTAGGCAGCCGTTTATTTCGAGTACGAAGATTCCCCCCATGCTTAGCCACACCACATGGGGGTTATTGTCAGAGGCGAGAAAGTGATTTTTGATTTATGTCTTTTCACTGAACCATGTTCCTCCCAGATGCCTCATGAATCCACAGTGGAGCATACGCACGTCAATGTCATCGACGTGGAGTCACCACTCGCCACAAGAAACCGCCACGATGTCGACTTTAAGGAGATAGAGTGCAAAAGACACCAGCTGACCCGATCCATCAGTGAGATCCAGCCCCCACATTTCTTTCCTCAGGCACCACAGGAGATCACCCACTGCCATGATGAGGATGATGATGAGGAAGAGGAAGAAGAGGAGTAGGGGAGGGGCACGAGGCTTTCTCTAGAAGATCCTGTTTAAATTTTTAAGTTTGTCTTTGCTTTGATTTGTAGCTACAGCAAGTGAGTGCTCATAGAAACTGACCTTAAAGATTTAACATTTAGTGAAACGGTTCCATCTGCACTCTGCTTTTAACTGGTTTTGTGCGTGCTGCGCTCCACCAAATGCTAACGATACTGCATCAACACTTGGTTCTGACATTTACACAATTGTGCACCGTGAGTTTGTCCCACAGTTTAAACAGTGATGGTGCAGTTCCACTGTGACGGCTGTCACACAGTTTTCATTGATCATTTCTGGTTTTGTTATTGCAAAGACTTTGTGTGTATTTGCACTGAATATCGTGGTCTTCCACTGATGTTAATCTCTGACTAGTCTGAAAGGACTGTCGCTGTTCTGTCTGCTGTCAACATGTTGCTGTTAATGGAGTGGGCTGCTGTTGAGTTTCAAAGTGCCTCAGTGTTATCACAGATACTGTTCAGTATACACCAGAAACGGTGAAGTGTTTTTCCTTTGTCATGTTTTCATGTTACTGCCTTGACTTTAAAGAAACTACAAATATAAGCGACCGATATAAAGCTGGAGTGAGGGTCTCTTCTCAAAGGATTTCACAAAGTCTGAGTAGGACCTTAAAGGCTGGCGTTTGACATTATACTGGAGTTTTGAAGAAGTTGCAACATTCCTGCATTGGTACAAATGTGCCAGAGGGAGGAAGCAGAGTGACTGGTCCTGACAAAGACTAGTACAATGTCACGGTAATATATTAAACAATATATATGACTACCAGAAGAGGGAGACAAACATAATGGAGTTAAGGGTTGCCAGTAGGGTTTAGGGTCCTTCGACTGTCACTAATCCGTGACTCCACAGTGGTGTGCTATTACAAGGTGAGATGGGTCTCTTCTTTTCACTCTCCTTCCTGTGGGTCACAGTTTGAGTAACGTGTCTTTGAGGTCTAGGCCAAAACCAATGAAAGAAGGCTTTTTCAGTTCTGCTGAACCTTCGGGTGTTTCTTCTTATTTGCCCAGGAGGACTTTGCCGTTTCAGTGTAACATGCAGGTTTTCTAAGGATGGTCTCATTTCATAAAAGCATGTTTTTATGTTTTATCCAAACTTGCAACAGAGAGCGCAAATGCGTTTTTTATTTTGAATGATGC
>VUQR01035209.1:0-33276 GCA_015108515.1 Hemichromis elongatus | reverse complement strand
CTCGGCAGTTTGTGTGGTGCTTTTTTGTGCATTTATGCGAATCGCCTCTACCGCTCGAGTTGGAAAAATCTCAACTCGAGTGGCAAATCGCGCCACGACAACCAATCAGGAGCCTGGTGATGCTCTGACCTAGGTCAAAGGGGCGGGTCCAGCCAAAGCCATTCATTCTTTATAAATCGAATTAAATCAGGACTTTATGAGTATCACTAGAAATATTATAAACAGTCGTCTCCATACCACAGTTTGCTATCAGTAAACCCCGACGGCATTCACTGTTAGCATACCACATCCATGTTATCAGTGTGTAAACTGATAGTTTTGCATATATTAGCACAGATATCAATAAAGGACTACCGTATCAAACACTTTAACTAACCGCGGACAGATGGACAGGCGCTCTGCAGGTTGGATTGAGCGCCTGTGGTTGGTGTCTAGGCGGGCGATGCTTGGACCTACGCGGGACAGCAGCTCCTCAAACTGGGCGAGGGACAGACGGTGGTACCGCTGAAAGCGGCTGTCATCCAGACGCAGCTCCTGGAGCAAGTGGTGAAACTCACCAAACTGCTCATGCTTCTGGAGGACCTGATGGATCCAGATATGGCGAGGACGTCGTATATGGCGAGGACGTCATATATGGCAAGGACGTCGTTTACGCCGCTGCTCTGCTCTCCACAGTAAATACAGAAGGGACACTCTCTCTTGAAACGCTAGCTCGACAGCTGCCATCCTGCTACATACCGTCTGGTACTACTTCCTCCCACATTCCGCGCAGTAAAATTGCATATTTTACCGCGCGGTATGTTCGTGTTGGACGCACAAATGTACAAGCGATGAGCTAGGGGCGATTTTGCGGTTTTTGCCGCTGCTACCGCGTTCGGTGTGAATGCACCGTAACAATGCCCTTATGCGGTTACGTCTGGACGGAGTTTTTTTTAAAAACAAGGTGGTGTGGATGCAAGTATTTTCAGGGGCGGATATTCAGGGGTTTTTCCGGCTACGTGTGGACTAGGCCTAAATATGACAGCAATATCAACCCCTGATGAGAGTGAAAGAAGCTAACATTCAGATACTATTACTATTTTTAATGGGCTGTGGTTACCTTTGGCATAAACAAGACAAAGTGTTTGATACACCGTCCTCCTTTGTTCTATTTGTTGGGGATAAATTGGTATACATATAACATCTGACAGTTTCCTCCTTAAAGCTTTGTCTGCTATTTCAGTGCTATTTTGATGAGAGACGCTTGTTTGTATTCAATTTTAATGACTGTCAATGTTTACAAAACTGCAAAGTGCCATTTGGCTCAAATGTGTTTGAATCACTTTTAAGTGTTTCATTTATTTCTCCTCTCTCATTATGTGGGTCTGCAAGCAGCAAAATATGTATTTAACTCTGCTGACAGTGGAGAATTTTTTTAAAGTGTCAGTTTTATTCCCAGCAAAAGCGTCAGTATGGTATAAACAAATATTCTGGCTCAGGTAATAGCATCTGTCGGTATTTTATTAAAAGAAAAAAAATTGCCAGCAATCTGCATGCATTTACCTTTCATTTTCTATACATATGAAGATGGAATATGAAAATGTTTCCTTACACAACATGAAGAAAACAACATGGTTGAGACCCACAACCAGATAAATACCACGACCTTTTTAACCCCTGGGTTAAAATCTGTTTATTGGACCCCTGCTGACTACAGTAATATATGTCAGCTTCATTATTTCCCCAGGAACTGTGAAACCAACGTGAAATGATTAGTTGATTAATCAGCGTAAAGATCAAATGTTGCCTTTTTTTTTTTTTTTTTTTTTTTTTTTTTTTTTTTGTACTAGCGGTATTTAAGGAAAACTCGTGTTGGGTTTTGAGTTCTGTTATTTGCCTGTTTCTGAGACGTTCCCACCTGATAGTTGACATTTTTTAAATCTCTTTTTGGTCTCATTTTGGACACCAGAAAGTTATTGACAAAATATTTGTCCAAAAGGTTGGTTGCTGTCAGGCTCACAACACTTTTGTGTTTACATAGCAGTTCCTTGAAATAGGGAAAAGGAAGCAATTTGATCATTTCTGCTTTAAGATAAATGTCACTAAGCTTAGTGTGAATATGAACTACTGAAACTAAATCAGATGGATGGGGACCTGTCAGTGTTTTACCTCTGTAGTACTAACAGATACTAACAGTACTAATAGATTTCCGACACACAGTCCTATGACAAACATTTGCCCCCTTCTTGATTTCTTTGATTTTTATTCTAGACTTGTTTAGATATACTTTAATTTGTATGTCAAAGTAAGATTATATAGTTGGGTTCAGAAAATTATATAAAAATGTTATATATAATTATGATCCCGTCTACCACAACATTAGATCTGAAATAAAACGATTCAAGATGCAATTAAAATACAGACTTTTAACTTGAACAAAATATAATTTCAAGGACTGGGGAATAATTATTTTAAGAACTCAAATGTAGCTGGACAAATCAGTTCAGACCACATTTGAAAGCTGTTGCTGTGGACCAACAAGCTGTCACAAGTAAATCTGAATGCAAGTGAAAAGCCTTAGAAACAAAGGAAAGGAAAGAAGGAAGGAAGGAATCCATCAGAGACGTATCAATAACACTGAGACTGTTCACATCAACAGTTTGTTGATTTCAGCATACTGTAATTCTGGGCAGTACATGTTTTGTGTACATGTTTTTCTCAAAGTTAATTGTGAGTCCTGTGAATAAATGATGCCTCAGTGCTATATCCTTCATGGACGTGTCTGAACCTGTTATACTGGTATGGGATGCTGTTTAAAATGTAAATAAAAACAGAAGTGAATGATTTCCTAATTGCATGGAGCCATAATTTATTCACAGTAGATCAAAGAAAACATTTTCATTATTTAAAGTACGATATTTTGTTAATTTTACTCTTTACCTCAGGTACCAGTTTTGCCAACCTTCAATTTGATTACAGGGACATCGTAGAGGGAAACAGCAAAAATGTCTAAGATTTCACCTCCTTCTCAGAGCTGTGTCATTCCAACCATCCATCTTCTTCCACTTATCCAGGGCTGGGTCGCGGGGACAGCAGTCTAAGCAGAGAAGGCCAGACCTCCTTCTGCCCAGCCACCTCTTCCAGTTTGTCGGGAGGAACAACAAGGCATTCCCAGGCCAGCCGAGAGATATAATCCCTCCAATGTGTCCTGGGTCTGCCCCGGGGCCTCCTCCGGACATGCCTGGAACACCTCACCCAGGAGGCGGCCAGGTGGCATCCTTATTAGATGCCCGAACCGCCTCAGCCGGTTCCTTTCAATGTGGAGGAGCAGCGGTTCTACTCTGAGGCCCTCCTGGATGGCTGAACTCCTCACCCTATCAACTATAGTATACTATACTATACTATACTAATAGTATAGTATACTATACTAATAGTATAGTATACTATACTATTAGTATAGTATACTATACTATTAGTATAGTATAAATATTATATTTGAGTATAACTTTTACTATGATTATTTTTGTATCAAAGGTTTATTACTGCTAATTATATTTGTTTCTTGACCACAACAAGCTAAATGTTTTATGTAATCTAGTTTTCAAACAATGACACATCAGTATTTCCTCCGCTGGCTCCAGTCACATGTTACCGCTTCACAGACTTTAAAATAAGATGATTTCATGCAAATAAAACTGGGAACATTTTACGACTAGAAACCTTGCATGGACCAAAAATTGACAATTTCTCCTCTGTGGTACTGACACTAGAGCTGGTTTTTAACCATCAGGGGTTTATGATGTTTGTGAATGAAACTAGCACAAAAAATAATAAAAACATATTTACTTGGAGTGAAATTTTGGAATTAGGTTTTCTTACTACATGCCAGATATTCTAGTTTTACTTGAGCTCTCTGTACACATCAGCTTTGGTAGTTTTGCTTTGGGGACCAAATTGAATAGAAAAGGCGATCATACATATTATGTTTTGGTGCACAGTCTAAAGCTGCCTTCCTGTCGATCATTTGACAAACCACCACAGATGTCAGATGCCAGATAGCATATCTGCGGTCGCATTGCTGGCTCCAACTCGCTGCCCATCCTATCGGAGGCAGATGATGAAAAGTGCTGATATGGTTCTGGAAACAGAAAAATAAAACTCACTGGTTGGTGGCCACTGATGGATCTGAGTATTGAGCATCCAGGCAGGCTGTCGAAATTCCCTGCATTCAACTGAGGACAGTTTTGTTTGCCAGACAAAGAGGCAGAGAACGCATACATTTTCAGCGGGCACTGTATTGTCCACACCATCATATATCTAAAGACATCTGATACTTGTAGAAAAATCAATATCCCAGTCTTGTTTTCTGCACTACTGTAGATTCTTTTCGACTATTACACCATTTACATGGATATGTGCTGGGATATGCAATGCATGCGTGTCCAAAATTGGCAGCAGAAGAAGAAACTCTCATTTTTTCTTGCTTCAGCTGTGGGAGAGAAGCTTTTTAAATTCCTGTTCCAAGAAAAACAAACAGCACACTGAAATGCCCCGCCTCTCATGTAATCAAAGGGGTACATTGAGATATTGCGCAAGGACAAACCTCAGATGTTGCAAGGCCCAATCATTCTAAATAAAACACCCAAAACAGCTTGAAAGTAAGCTTTGCTCAACCTTCAGCCTACTGATCGTTCAACCTGCGTAACAAAGGAGAGGAAGACGGGAGAGAGCGTGCTGCATATTAACAGCTGCACACGTCTGTTTCCATATACTGTGCTTCCTCTTTGTGTGTATCAACAAATCCCATGAGAGACACCTAACGCAGGGTCATCAACAAACGGTAAACAATGAGCTGCATCAACATAATGTCAGTCTCATCATCTGTCAGCAGTTATGTTAAAAGCGGCACCACCTACACCTGAGTGCAAATAAGTCCATACAAACTCTGTCATTCTTTCATGTAAGCCTGAAAATAATAAGAGAGTTTAAGAAACATGGTCGTGGCCCAAAACATGAGGAAAAATGCCAGTTTTGTGTAATATTAAATAAAATATGAACTTTATTTTGTAACTTAAAGGTTATTGCTGTCGGTCACAAATCATAAGTTGCAACAGTGAAAACACTAAAGTGTCTCCAGCTCTGTAACCTGCACTTCAACAACGTTTCAGTCATGTATTTTACATTTATTTAGATTAAAAGACTTGAACAAGTCCATGAATTAACACTAAACTTTTTGTCTGGATCTAAACAGTGGCTGTACCAGTGGATTTAATAGCTTGAACTATGGATGACAAAATCTTGCTTTGGCCAATGATTTGTTTTTAATTGAATTAAGGCTGTTAGAAAACAATTATTCCTAAATATCTTAACACAAGCGTGTTCATTAGAAATGAAGACAGGCCAGTTTAACATGTGGACTTGTTGTTGGACATGTTAACTTTACCTTAGGGATTGTTGTGATCTGTATACATGAAATTACACAATGATCAGTAATATTGTTGAACAATATCCCGGTTCAGATAGATTTATGAAAAGCAGGCAGATTTTTGTGTACCTTGTGATTCGGCTTTGTAGGAGCATTTATACTTTGCACAAGGTTTAAGAAGTCACGCAGGTCTTTAAAACAATCTGAGGTCCCTGAAAGCGAGTCACAGTTTAAAAAGTACTATAAGGATAAATTCAGATTAATTCAATTTATGTAAAATATCTGAAACAGATTTAAGCACATCCTTGGAGTCAAAAGGAGGTCTGGAACAACAACAACAACCACATTAATCTTTAAGAATTAGAATTAAGAATCCTTTGATATAGTGAATTTATTGGCTTTAGCGTTTTCTTTATTAACGGAGTTACAAAACCAATAAGGTTAGATTTGACATATGTGGTTAGTCCAACTCCTTTACCCACATGAATATCTTTGAAATGGTGGATGTTGGCTGACCAAGCCCTCTGGTAAAGAAAATATATATACATTAACACTGTTTTTTCTGAAGATACAAAATCTTGTTAATTTGTATTGAACAGAAACAGAGTGCTGCTGCTGCCCTTTCTGGAGCTACACGTAAACTCCAGTGGGCACACTCCCATAGCTTCAGAGTTCAGTAAGCTGCAGATTCCAAACTGAGAACACTTGTTGTTCTTTCAGGTGCTACTCACTCAGGTCCAAATGTCATAAATGATTACACACTAGAAACATTCATTCCTAAACTTCAGGTGCAGACATACAAAGAGTAGAGCTGGCATGGCTGCTATCTCGGAATGATCATATCCGTGTGTGTGGTTAAAGAAGGTCAACTGAAATGTAAATAAGAGAGTTGATTAAACTCAGTTTTATGTTACAAAAAAAAATTGAGTTTATTTTATTTTTAAACATTTCAGCTGTGAATTTGTCAAACATTCAATTTTATTTTTGTTATGATGCATTCGGTCATGATCATTGCTTACAGAAATGCTTAAACATACAGACATGTATTTATGTATTCATGACCCCACATTTAAACATACCTCTGAGCACATTTACTTCAACATGCTGGTACGGTAACTGAATCCTCCCTGAGTCAAAGCTGAAAATTGAACAAGATCGCATGAGTTGCTCATTGGTTAGGTGAACACTGTATGACTGTGTCTGTTGGGACGCTGTGCATCACTTCTTTTTGTTCTCAAAAAATTATTATTTTAAATAATGATTTTTCAGCGTTCATGTTTTTGTGAGTTTCATTTCTTGTGATGTTATTATTGACTGATTGTTTCCTGATTTTACTTCATTCTAGTTACGAGTTTCAGTTTTGCGATGTTTTGGTCCAAGTCATGGTAGTTGTAGTTCTTTAGTGTTTCCATGTTTGTCACTTTGTTTCATTTCTGTGTTCATGTATTGCTTCGGCTGTGTTCCCTAGTCTGAGTATATTTCCTTGTTTCTTTTGGTTCCTGTCTTGCTTTGTTTCCTTTTGCGTCCTGTTCACTTCCTGTCTGATTATCTTGATTAACGTTACCTTTGTGTCATTCCACTCTAGCTAGCCGTGGCTCTGGAGGGAGAGCAGGCTGTCTATCAACTAACAGACGATCTGCAGCTGATTACCCGTCTCCTCCACTCTGTACGTCATGAGTCCTGGTGTATGACACTAAACCACTGCCATGGTTGTGTGTCAGTCCTACATAGAGTTTTGTAGACAACTGTCTACATGCTGTAACTGCTCACTGTCACCAATGGGAGGTGTCAAACACATAAAGCTAACCAGTGTGTGAGTGACTGTAACTCATGTTTGTGCTGTCACTGGTCCTTCAGTCAGCTGCAAAGAAAACCAAAGTTATACAAAAACAAGTGCGAAAACTATGACAGCTGCACAAAGATATTTTCTAAGCTTTGTTTAAGTTTTGTTTTTGTTACTTTTCTCCTTTATGCTAAACTCCACTGTCACCACTTTTCGTTCAGGGCTGCTTCTTAACCAACCAGCATTCAGCCTACCATGATCTCAGTCAGGCTACGTGAATTGCACACAAGCGTATTTTTGTAGGTTTCATACCCAAAGTCCTTCACTCTGCATAGCTAAAAACCTCCCAAAAATCCCGCTTTACTCCTCATTGCATAAATAGTCCTGCTTTTGTATTTGTCTGATGATCTGTGACTCCTCTTTGTTTATTATCCTTAAATAAAGCTCACGTTTCTTTACTCCTGTGTTTTTGGTCTACATTTACATCAACCTTTAAACTGATCTCACAATCTCAACATGAGGTAAACCTACAGGCTTCATAGTGCCGCTTAGAAGGGAGTGATTATTACAAGGTAGGCAGAAATGGAAGCTATTGGAGAGTTGTTGAATAATTTCAGTCGAGCGCACAGAATATTTTACAGTTAACCCACCAACTAAACTTAATAGAGTAATAAATTGCTTTAGGTGCTCATTTTGTTTATTTCCAATTAGGCTTTTTTGGTTTTCTGTTGTTCATTTATCTGAATTGCTGTTAAATTTCTTTTCATTAGGGAAGCACTTTGTGGACTGCCATAAACCAAAGCATTACTGATGAGAGCTGAAATATTATTGCTGCTCATTGTATATGATGGACGTATGATTGGCTGTTTAAATGTGCTTGTATCCGATGTGTAATGGTAGTGTTGATGCTGGGGAGCATTTATTACAACTGTGCTTCTTCGTCGTGTTTTAGTCAATACAGCTGAAGACTGGTGGTTGTAATGACTTCATTAAGATCGTGAGTTAGTCAGTCGCTTTTTTATGCTCACTACAGATAAGCAAATGGCACTAATGTGTAAACAGTATTTATAATTTGTGTCAAACATTTATTAGTTAACTTTTACTAAATTCTTTATACGTTCAGGAGGAGGAGGAGCCAGTGTGGACAAAACTGCACATCGATTTTCAGTTTTTTAAGAAAAAATGTTCATTTTCACAAGTTCAAAGAATGGGGAAGGCCATCAGTCCAGTTCTTGTTCAGTGTGGCAACAGCCAGCCTTCCCCTGAGACCCGTTTGGACGAGGCTTTGGTGAACACTAGATGGATCAGCTGATCAGATACATCGCTCATGCATCCATTGAGTCACGTGCCATTTCTTACTTTCCTGCACTTGTTTTCAAATATTTTAATGACAAACTACACACAAGTTTTCTGCTAACAGTTCTTTGGCAGTTACTTCGTTGACAAACTATTTTATGTCTATCAAACTGTTTTATCTTGGGATTTGTTTCAGTAGTAGGGGGAACAAATTGGCTATTTATGTATGAAGTGTCTAAAAACACAATTTCATTTTGGTTCTTTGTTAAGTTGTCTATGACATGCCTACTCAGCATTGGTTCATCCATTGAGTTAGGTGCCTTTTCAATGACGATTAATTTTTAAAAAATCCTCTATTACAGTCCTGGTCAGATACAAGGACAGATACATCTGCTGAAGATGATGATTACATGTACTAGTGTCTATTAAAGAAGGGGGCGGATGTCCCAGTGCTTGTCTCCATATATCTATCCTATCCTCACATTAAAGGACTCCACATGGAGTTAGACTCCTTACAAAGTGAGAGGGCCAGATTGGAATTAGGCAAAGCAGGCTAAAAGGTCAGTGGCCATTAGCACCTCCCCCATAAAAAAATGTATTATATTTGTGTATCTCATCACAGATGTCACCATACTACAACATGAAAGTCTGGGTAAACTATATTATGCTCAAAGCCTCAGCAATTTTTAAATGTAATTTTAAAATTGGTAATTCAGCTAATCCATGTTATTGGGCTACTGTTATTGTCTCAAATGAGACATTAACTGTCTTTTGCCCGAAAGTGGAAGGACATCCGCAAATGAGTCTTTATTTATTGTTTTCTAAACTATCAGATTTAGAATAGTCACTGGCCAAATAGTAATTAACCTTGAAACCTCAGTCCTTCACAAATTCTCCCGAGGGGTCAATGTTTCTCATCAAAACTAGATGAAGCAGCTGATGGAGTGCATACAGTAAACTAACTACCTGCTGGAAGTCAGAAGAAATTAATAAGAGGCTATAAAATTATATCTTCATCATCCATCACAGGCACAAAACCATCTCGTCTCTGCAGCAGCTACTGTGTAGTTGCAGTGAAGGAAGGAAACGGTCCACTGAGGTTTTTGTAAAAAGGCCATCTCGCCGTCGTAAAGCAGACAGAAGGATAGCATCTCTCTGCAGCTGAATTGAATGGCAAGCTGTGAGCTTGACAAGAATAACACACACTCCCATGTGTGTTTTCCAATTTGCCACCCAACCCAGGTTCCTCCTTATCGATGTCTGAGGAGGGGAATATGAGGCTCACGCTTCAGCCACTTCAGTCTGTATTTCTTTCATCACAGGGGTCACATGGGTTCTGGCGTTACAGCTGCTGCTGTCACTGTTACTGTAGCAACCTTTGGCACGATGGCCTTCTATGAGATGAAGCTAAAGATTAACCGTGAGCCAGAGATCAAGAAAATATTCTCTTCATGAACATGCAGCGTGACCGTGGAGCGCCGATACAAGACTGAACTTATTTCATCATCAGACAGCAAAGAACGCCATGGGTGTCTAAATATAACTTCTGAAAAAAAGGAGGGAAAAAAAAATCTCCCTTTGCTACAATGCACTCTGTCTCCACTCTCCTCCATGCTTTGAAGATTTCTACAAGCGAATGATCACAGGATCTTTTTTGGTGAATTATGCACATTATCATTCCACGCTTTCTCATCAGAGCTGTGGTGCAATGCATCAAAGTGGCTGGCAGGTGATAGCAGAGAGGATTTGGCCTGCTGTACTTGGTTTGTATGTTTTGATTAATGTGTTTTTTGTGCATTACTGGCCATGCTGCACAGAACGAGTAAAGTTTGTCAAACATCACTAACCCTGTCACTGGTGAACGAATGTGTCCTGACCCCAGCAAACCACTAGAGGGCAATCAGTGTGTGAAAGAACCACTCAGCAGTTCCAGCATGTGAGTATCGGAGGTAATGACAAGCTTTACGTGTTTGTTTGTTTTGTTTTCTTCTAAATTATATCCCAGAAGTGCAAAAACAAGACAATTAAGGTTGCAGTTTAAAATATGTATGATTCACTATGATGTGCTTTTAGTGCTGATATGAGATGATGCATCTGCTTATACCATGCTGGAAGGAAGAGAAAAAAAGACAAATGGCTCTATAAACTCATAGGCTGTGATGCACAGTGATGTAAGGTGTAGGTAATCTAAAAGATGTGCACACTGCAGCATCCTGCACACATCAGAGAAAATACTGTTCCCGTATTGAGGAGAGAGGGGTTTCGCTTACCCTGGATTGTAGACCATTAGTTATTGCATTTATTTGACAGGATTTGATTTTTAAAGTGAGTACTGGTTTAATGTATTTAGTTGTTTTGATTGGTAAGCATTATTTTTATTCAATCAGTACAAATAAAGCCACTTGAAAACTACAAAAAAAAAACACTGTTCAAGTTCATTTAAAAAAAAACAACTCCTTTCCAGCTCCATATTTTTATTCTAGGAAGCTATAAAAACAACTTTACGTGATTCACTGTTGAAAATAATAATTATCTTATACTGCGGCTCGGAGTCTGAAGCATGTCTTAGCTCCCTTCCAATTGCCTTTTATTGAGTGCCCATACAAAGCGGAGTGTTGAAGTCACAATGGGGATGCAGTGTGACCTGCTACAGTGAGCAGCAGTTGGTTCTACTAAAGCGGAGCAGACATGAGGGTTCCTCCGTGTTCATATATGGTAATGCTTGGATGAGGAGGCCCCACCAAGTGGTGCATGGCATCCAGAATAGCAATTTACCAACCAAAGGTCAGGTGAGTGGGGTATTGAAGAAGCTTAGGAAAAAATGCACCAGCAGCAGCTGCATATGCATGTGATTGGCTGCAGAGCCTCGGGGGGGGGGGAGACGAGGGCTTTATATATAACAATGGTAATTTCATCGCTATTTGAGACACTGCAGTTACAATACCAACAGCGTTCCCGTTTCCTGCCCTTTCTCCTGAGACGATAGTTGAGCATTTTGAAAAGATCTCTTTTCTTAATAGATTCTGGTTTTCTTCTAATGAGCTCTCTTCCCTCCAACACCTGGACTCCTGCACCTATAATGAATATTCTAATGCTGAAGACAGCATAATGTCCATGTTATAGCCCACCTTTAATAAAGTCTAATGTAGCATTGAAAATCAATGCAGCTGTGCACTGAAATGTGTAGCTCTTGAAAGAAAGACCTGCGTTTTAACACAGGTTAATGTTGGCAGCTTCTGGAGCCACATTACTCTGAATGTGTTGAATGTTACAAGATTAGTGCAATTTAAGAGTACTTTTATCATGAGTAAACAGCATTTTGCAGATATTACTTCTGAATTCATTTACTTCTGAGTGTGCTCTGCATCATTAAGTGGTGAATGAGTTCATATTGGTAGCATCTTGATCACACAACCAGCGTCTAGCTTGCTAATTTCCCTCCTCTCTTGGTGTTAGCTTAAGCGAAAAGCTAGCTGTAGCACCAATATTCAATTCAGCCCTATTAAGGCCATCCTGTTTGTTATCTCTCTAGCCCTTCAGACAGCCACAACAGTAGGATCAAAATAATGTTGATGTGTTAGAAACATTCACATTTTTATGCTGTTCTAGTAATAGCCTGCTTTTCTCAGCCAGGTGGAAAGTGTTATGAGTCCAGTTATTATAAAGAGGCATCCTCTGCACAACTGAAGTCAGGGAACTTCTGCAGCATGAAGTGTTTGAAGTCTTGTAACTGTCTGGCAAATAATATGCCTTACTGTCTCATAAAACTAGCATATCCTCTAAGAAATCTGTGTGACTTAAAAAACAAACAAACATAATTTTACTATAATACAAACCGCCATAAAATCTATGAATGGATTTTGAAGCTGATAATTTAGGCAGTGAGTTATTTGGTAACTTAATTAAAAAACAGACAGGCAAAAACAAAACACCATGTTGACCACACCATACATTTATTTTAACTAAATTCATTGCTTTATTGAATTGAACAGCATGTCTTGATTGTAGGCTGCAATCAGACTAACCCCTGGGACGCACAGAGGTGGACCGATGTAGAAGCGGCTGCTTTTACCTGAATAAACATGCAGTTACGCAGTGAAGTGAGTTTGCACCTGTGTGCAGGAGCAGCGACGCTCTACCTGTTGATTGGACCCACGTGCAAAACCCAAACTTAGTGTGTGTGTGTGTGTGTGTGACTGTGAGAGCGTAAGGGGGGACAAGTGAGCGCAGGCGGAGCGCTGAGCCGCCGGCCGTGAAGGGGTTAAAGAGTTTTCCGTGTGCGGAGCGGCAGGCTGGAGGTTAGAGAGTGTTGCGGTGCAGAGCTTGTGGACGCGGCGGCAGTAGCGGCGTACAGCAGCGCACCGAACACGGCCAACTTCGCCTCTAAGCCGCCACTACTACACAACAAACACGCCATGTCGGAGCGAAGGAGACTCTGTGGATCTGACTGCGCGCAGTCCTACTACTAGTGAGAGAGAGAGAGAGAGAGGGAGAGGGAGGGAGAGAGAAGGACGGGGCTGCGCTTTTGCTTTCTGTGGATATCGCCTTCATGGACGGGCAACGGGGCTTTTACGAGATGGAGAACCCGACAGAGAACCCCAGCAAGGCGGCGGAGTATCTGAAGGAGCTGAATAAGATAATCGAGACCCAGCAGGGGCTGCTGGAGAAGCAGAGGGTCCGGATTGAGGAGCTGGAGCTCCAGGTGACGGATCTTTGCAAGGAAAACGTCTGTCTAAAAGATCAGCACCAACGGCACCTGGCCACCTGCAGACTCCAGCAGGGCAACCACTCCGCCCTAGGAGCCATCAAGGAGAATGTCATGCAGGAAAAGTAAGTTATCTGGCGTTGGGTGGTGCTTGGTTTGGATGAATAGGATGCTGTCAAAGTTTATTTTCCTCATCTTGTTATTCGCTCCGCGGCTGGAGAGATATGTGTCTGTTTCATCTCAACAACCAAATTCCCAGTTCTCCGCCACTTTGTCACGGATCAGCTCCTTAACTGTCCGTGTAACGTGCACTCTGCCAGGGATTATTTCAGGCTCACACAAGGCTGTGTGAGCTGTGCACGCGTATTGCGTAATGGATCCCGTCAGGCGCACCGCTCAATAGCTATGCAACCCCATGAAAATGATATTGTGTGGAGCTCAAACTGTATCGGTTTATGGTGGCCGAAGTCTGAATCAGTGGGTGTGACTTTCTTTTGTATTTTCGCAGGAGAGAAAAGCGCGACCTGTCTGTAGTTGCGTTGTGAGGAAACAAGTTTACGCATCCTGCGCTTAGTTAAGAGTTCCACCTCAGGCGAGTGGTCAGATGCTGTGTGTTGGTGTGTCATACATTTCCTGTGCCAGGGGCTGTCAGTGAGATGAGGAATTAATGTGTGCAAACACCTTGAATTTGACTTGGACTCCTCACCACAGTGGAGGGCTTTTACAATTGGAAACGACGTATTTGTGTTGGAGAGCAGCGAGTGCCACCATCAGGAGAGATTTTCAATCAAAGCTGCCTAAACATGCCGGGTTAACTGCTTAGCAGATGGAAGTCCAAAATCAGGCTGTGATGCTCTTGTCTTACTGCATCTAAACAGTGATTCCCCGTGGATTTATTGTGCAGTGTGTTATTGACAAAAGCAAGCAGCTCTACACATTCAGGTCACTGCTCTCTGCTGATGATATTCCTTATTTGGACTTCTTTTATTATGTTTGAATATGATGGACATATAAATAAAATATATGTAATTATTAATTCTCACTCAGGAATATAAACCACACATCAGACATTCTCTGGTTTCAGCTTCTTTAACAGACAATCCTGGTTCTTTTCAGCCTGCCTTCTTTACTAAATGTCACTACTTTACTGGTCAGACTAGCTTTGCACCTACTACCTAAAGATCTGTTGAAATGAGGACTCACACAAATCAGGATATATCCGGCGAAAGAGCTTTCTTTCATGGACATTCATCATTTCACACACTTTACAACACTTATCTCAGATTGGACACGGAAAGGAAATGTCTGAAAAAGCAGGTCCATTCACTGCTGCAGAGTGCTCAAGCTGGTCGCTTTCATAAATGTTGTACTAGTGATTAATTTTCCATGAATCTATGCAATCAATTCATGAAATGCAAAGTTAACATGAGACATTGATTACCAATATAGCAGAGCAAACCATGAAATAGTCACAGTGTTACAGTCTACTTGTTCATGTACTTCATGGGCCATATAACATCCTGATTTGATTGACTGATTGAGCAGTTACCCAGGTTTCTTATCAGTTGTCTTATCAATTCTTAATTGTTTAGTATTTACGTATGAGCACAAAGCAACAGTAGAAGGCAAAAGTAAAGACCAGCATACGCAGACTTTAAAGTGATCACCACAGAAATTGTGCTATAGACACGTGTACCTGTTGAAGTTCAGGGTCTGGCTGCTGGGCTGGGGTCGGCACTCACTCAGCTTCATCATCAATCTGGATTCTTGGTTAGCTAAGCCTTAGCATCCTGTCTGTGTGGATCCTTGCAAAGAGCTGAAGTTGTGTTAGCAGCACAACAATTTGTGCAATAAAATAAATGTCCACAACCACACTGTAGACTGTGCCACTATTTTCCTCCTCCAGCAAGCAAACTGAAATCATGGTTGTAGTGAAAGTGCAATTTGAACTATAAGCGCATTTCATGGGCAAGAAGCTGTATTTGATCAACAATGAAAATATGGAGCCTGTTAAAAGGGAGTTTTTCCTTCCTACCATTGCCAAACTAAAGTCACATGGAATACAACACAATTACACAAACATGTAAACTGAGGCCATGTGAAATAAAAGATGGTAGCCTTCAATTGGTCAGTAACCACTTCATGGGCATTCTTTGCATAAAGTTTTAATAAAAAAAAGATCGTTTGGATTTATTTTGTGATTCTTTCAAGTTGCTTGCACATTACATGAAAGACTTGCTGTCATCAAGTGAGTTAGCATTTTTTAGCAACCCTCTTGTCACAAACCTGCTCACTGTTATGAATGAAGCTTTGACTGAGACGTTTCCAGGAGATATAAGATGCACAGCAGACAGCCTCGCATCAAAGGACTAATGAAAAGTTGTTTTCTGGTGGATTGTTTGGACTATAAAGTGTAAAAACATAAAATGGACAATAGCAGAAAGTGATTAATGACTACAGCAATTATTTCATTATCAAAGCTGCTGGCAACTGACTAAATACAGCTCTGTAAACTATAATACTGTATACAGGCTCGGATCTTTGTTTAAAGCCTGTCCGGTGCATGAAATACCTTGAAGGTATCGTTTAAAGTTTCAGGAATCAAAAGAGACACAACTTTAAGAACAATTTGAAAGCAACTCAGCTGAGGCTGCAATATTCTGACATTTTTGTGATTGTCGGCCAAAACAGATACCAGCTTTGTAAAATAATGCCATTTTGTCAGATGCTGTCTGCGTCGATTACATACATGGTATTTTTTTCACATTTTGCCTTTAATGCACAAGCCGTGGGACTGTTGGCAACCACACGGCTCAGACTTATGTATTAAAATGGGTTAGCTTTGTCATAGTTTCTATGGACAATTTCTTCTCCTTTATTTTAATGGTGGTTTGTACCTGGGAGGAGATGTGGTCTGCTCCTCACCAATTATGTGAACCTACTCACCGTTAATATGCATTTGTGGTGTTAGTTTATAATAACCTCTGCCATTAGCCAACTGTGCAGACTGCCCTCGCTTTTCTTTGACAGGAAGGTTTTGAAATGCTTTAAGGGAATACATTTGGACTAATTTTGTAAATACGTTGTACTGACATACTGACATATGGCAATTCCTTACTTTTTCACTTTCATATTGCACATAGGCAATATAAGAAACGAATGTTGCTACCGTGACTTCGCTCACTGGTTAGTGAAGTCTGAGTCTGAAGCCTCGAGATGAGCCTTTCTGCTCCCGTGAAAGTATTGATAACATAGCCTGAGGGGGTATTAGATACGATATGATAAAATCTCTGATTACACCGCTGTCATGGTTTCCTTCGCGTCCTACATCCTCCTATGTGCCTTTTAATGTAAATGTGAAACACAGCATCTCCAGTGGTGAACGATCAGCTCTACAGTCTAACGGCTCGTCTAATGATCCCTGCACAAGTTCAGACACCAACAGTTACGCTGCGGCTGCTGCTCAAAATGCTGCTTCACAAAAAGTAGTTCTGCGCAGAAAGGCTGCTTCTGCTGCAATAACCTGACTGTTTATGTGTGCAGCGTGTGGTACAATAAAGCCTTTTTAACCTATGACATCATTATCATATTTACTTGCTTATCACTTGTGAGGGACTATAAATAGCTTTTGGTGCGACACAGATGATGGCAGCTCGTTTCACCTCCTGGGATTTTCTATTGTGGCTTTTTAGTTTCTAAGTGGGGAAGATATGTCTCTGAATTCTCCTGAAATTTTGTGAAAATGTATTACATAAGAGTTTGGTTTGGTCAAAATCCCTTTTTATACACACACACACAGCTGACAGGGAGTCCTGTCCCCTGTGTTCTGTCAACAGTTGGGCCACGTCAGCTGTTCTTTTTGTGCTGACCACAGTCAGCATATAGTCCTGGCCTTGACTGGAGGACCAATGGGAGAGCTCTGTTCCTTGCGGGCCCTCTGACAGACACACGTACACAGAGTGCATAATGTTAGCCAATCACCACACAGTCAGACGGGTCACCCTGTTACTCCGGGTAGTCAGTGAAAAAGGAGCTGCTTCAGAGTCTGTTTGTGTTTTGCTCCAGTGGGATGTTGTTGTTCTCAACTTTACGCCCTATGAGCTAAAGGCTCCGCGGAAGGGCTGCTATCTTCTGTTTACACTGTGCTTTATTTAAATGCTTAAAGTTTACATATGACACAAGGTCACCCAGCTCTTATCACGGTCACATGTGATGTGTTGTGAGATCTCGAACAGAGATGGGGGAAAGATTCTTTTGGTGTTATAGTTTTTAAGAAGGATCAGTGATATTAGAGAACAAGATATGATGTTTCTAGGCAGGATCATGTTTACCTTTAGAGGTGTTCAAGATACTTTTGGATGCTTTAATGGAACGTGACGTATACAGACTTGACTCAGTTTTTGGATTGCAGTGGCGCTTGATCGATAAAGGGATCTGAGGTTTTAAGGGTATTTAATAATCCACATTCATTAAGTGAATTCCAGCGTGTTTTGCATTTGCACACAGCTCATGCTCACACATTATATACATCAGAGAAATCGGTAATTATACGAGACTGGCTGCACAGTTGAATGTTGTATCTTCTACAACAAGAGACAGAAAAATGCTCCTAATAGTAATAATACATTTCCTCTCTATTGCTGAAAGGGAGGATCTCAGCCTGTCCTTATTTTATAAGCATCTGTAAAATTTGAATCGCATTTATAAATTAGAAATATTTTGCGCACACAGATTTCCAGTCCATTAGGCGACACTTTGGGCGTTATTCCTTTCAAATAAACTTGCATTCACATAAATTTATTCGTAAATCTGACTAAACTGGCTAATCACTTGGGATTCTTCAAAGTAAAACACTAAAAAAATCTGCAGTTCTTTGGCTTTTGCTGGTCTGGACAAAAAAACATATTTGAAGTCTTCATCCTGGGGTCTGTGAAGCTGCCTGTGACTGTCATTACTACAAGAAATCAGCAGATAAATGAATGCACACAGCTCTAATGTGTGAAAATGTGAGTTTTCGTTTCATCACTTAGAAGTTCATAACAATGGCTAAATAAGGCCCACGTGAACAAAGTTGCTTCAAACAGAGAGAATGCTGTTAATATTCTTGGTGCCAGTTTCAGCTGTAAATGAATACACATTTGGATCTGCTCAGTAATGTGTTTTTAATAGTTTTTGGATGCGAGTACGTGAGCAGACTTAAAGGCCGAGAAGAATCAAGTGTATCAGACGTCGATGAACAGATGTGGTAGACGGTTCCCATCACGCCCGTTTTTCTTTTATATTTGTTTGGATTTGTTCGAAAGAAGAATTTGAAGACAAATACCTTTTTTGTCCTTCTTAAGTGGTGGATCGTTACTATCATTTGGGGGGGTTTGGTTTTTTTTTACACATCACAACAAAGTGGCTGTAACAAATCTGGCCGTACTGTAAGGCAGCGGTCCCCAACCCCCGGGCCGTGGACCGGTACCGGTCCATGTGTCGTTTGGTACCGGGCCACCAGAGTTGAGGCTCGGGGGTGAAATTTATGGTTTTCAGGGTTTTTATTGGTTTTTATCATTAATATTTATTGTTTTTATCATTAACTCAGTTTGCCTTTGTCGTTTCCTGTGTGTTATGAATAAATTGTCTTTTTTTTTTTTTCTTTAGTACCGGTACTGATTTTATTTTGTTGTATTTATCCGAGACACCTTAAAGACCGGTGCGTGAAAATATTGTTGGACATAAACCGGTCTGTGGTGCAAAACAAGTTGGAGACCGCTGCTGTAAGGGGCATTAAGTCGATCAGCTGTTGTGAGTTATTTGCTTAGTTGCTTTTGTTTTAATGTCATCTCAGTTTGAGAACTGAAAAAGACATTTGATTACTTTAGCCTTGCTCTGGGAAACTGGCAAAAAAAAATAATATCCAGACGAGTAGGTAAAAAGAAAATGAATTAGTAACTTATTATTAATTATGAATTTTCTAGTCCCTACAGCTAAAAGTTTGTCCTTCCTTACTCGTTATATTTTGATATATTTGTGAGCAACCCAAGTTTTAATATGATATTAAGTATGAATCAATTAATTAATTTAATAAATGCTTTAAACTAGGATTTCTAGACCATTTATGAGCATGTCCTCTGCAGCATATAGAGCAGTAGCTGCTGTATAGCATGCTTTAAAGCCTCATACTGAATAGGGTTTATTCAGCCAGCTCTGTGTCACATTGCGTTCCCTCAAAGGGACCGTGGAATGGAACAATCCCCCGTACGTCCTTCACCCATCCCAAGAGCTGTTCTTTTGAAAGGGTGTTTATTTCAAAGTTGGACTCGAGGCTTTATCACTTCAGTGTGTTTACACGTGTGTGCGCAGCGCTGCAGGGAACAACATCTCGCTGGTCAGCAGCTCAGAATTCAGCAAATCGCGAGTCAGAATTGTTCTCTGCCAGAAGACATATGAAAATTGGTGCAGAATACAACAGCGGTCTGGCTTATGAGTAAGCACATATGCCACATATGCTGTGGGAGAGCTGTGAAATATGAGCTGTTTTTTTAAAAATATATTTATATTTATTTATTTCATTTAAGGCCAAAGCTGAAATACATTTCACACAGAGAACAGTGTGGATTTTGAACCCCGAGGGTGGTCTTGACAGGCTGCCATTTGAATGCAGAAGATGAGAAGAATAAATAAAGTTTCAAAAGGAGAGAACACATTTTGCAGTGAAATATTCATGGAGAGTGTTTTGGAGAAGAGATCTACAGCTTTATATGATCCTGTTAATGTTTATTCTCAGTATGTTACACCCTCTATTGTTCCCGTATTTTATGCAGCTAAACTTTCAAGAGATTTAATAGAAAAACTTTAAAAAAACCATTCACATCAGAAGTGCAAAATGTGGTGATTTATCACACAATCAGAACAGGCATTAGAAGGCAGATGGTAATGGGAAATTGATAAATTGCCAGACCCAAAGGGGAGAAATAAACTCTTACTTGGTGAACACAAACTCCAGGACTAAATCAAAGTTGGGAGACTATTTCCTCTAATACACCAATTCTTTTCCTGTGACGTTCCTTTTACCCTGTGGGGTCTGATCACTGTATGAGATTGAAAAGTTAATTAACCTTCTTTTTTATTCCTCCTTAAAAGGTCTTTATTGTCTGTGTTGGTGTCAATCAGATATAATTTCCAATTAAAACATATTTTTGTGGATAATAACAGTAACCAAACTGTGTCATGGCAGGGTTTTTTTTTGTTTTTGTTTTTTTACAATGACCTCTCTTGTTCTGGAGGTTTAACAGGATCTGAGGGCAAGCACGGCGGCAGTGCTTGACAAGTGAAATCTAAAAATAGGAACACACACCAAAGTGTCTGTGGCCCGTTATGTTGAGACATGAATAGTTTGATAATAGATTGCAATGATTTTGACCTTGGAGGCTCCCGTACTGGCACCAGACAGTATCTGTTAGCATATTAGAGGGCTCTGATAGCCAAAGGCTCTGCCTCCTCGGAACCACAAGTAAGCCGGCAGTCTGGAAGCTCTGTTGGCATAATAATAAGTCCATGAGACTCGGAGCCTGTAGCTGCTCTGCTTTTATTTGTTTACTTTTTGTGTATATGTTTTTATTTTGCTTTTCTAATTTAAGGTGACCTTGATGGTCTTTAACAATTATTATTATTATTATTATTATTAATCTTATCATTATTATTATTATTATTATTATTATTATTAACACTATGAGGACTTAGTTTTACAAAGTTTAAATTAGTTTTGGATAACATTTGGTATTCGTTACACTGAAAAAGGAAAGGTGTTAAAAAGGAGTGCCATTGTGAACAACTCATTGCCTGCATTTTAAAACTGATCTCACAACATCGTAGGAAACACATTTTTATGAATTCATTATTGTAAAAGTACATCTGAGCTTCACATGCAGCCTTTCTGTCACCGCTACGCCTCAGTCCACAGGCCTTCACCTCCTCATCCCATTCTGCTGCTCCGCTCCAGGTTTTCACTTTATTTTTCTTGGATTAGTTCTCCACACTCGGCGACTCTGTGTTCAGTTCAGCTACGGTTCCCTGCTGCTCTACACCAACAGTAACCTGTCCGTTTTTTCACACGTTCCCTTACACACTGCTCTGACCTGCCTCAGCACCCTGTTTGTGTCTCTTTCAGTCTTGCAGTAATTCTTCGTTTTTCATTTAACTTCATTTCCCTGTATATTAATCAGTTACAGCTAGCTACCTCATGTTAGAGCAGCCCCTTTGGGGGAGTCACTGTTCTCATGTACTTAAATTGTTCTTTGCTGGTTATTGGTTTTTGATTTGGTGGTCTGTGAGCACACACACACTCTCTGGGGTGGAGTTTTGGGGAGAAGACAGGAAGAGAGAAACTGAAAAGCGGTATATCAGACTGTAAAATTGTTTCGGGGTGTTTAATAAATTTGCTCGCATTTCTAGAAATGAGAGCTCCATCTAAAGTAGGATGGATGCCATCTCTCCTGATAAGATCAGGTTTTCCCAGAAAGTTTTCTAATTATGAAGCCAATGTTCTTTGCTGGACACCGCTGAGGCAGTCAGTGGTTTCAGGAGCATGTGCGACAAACGTATCACTACTGGTACGAGAGGGGAGGGTACCAGAGAAAGCCACGACATAGTTTTAGCAAAGTACACACTGACTTGGTTATTCATTTTACTCACCTCTGGTGGATGTAGAAGACCAAATCTGTACTTATCCACAGTTGTATGTAGTGGATTATGCAGTTCATTTTTGTGCCAGCTGATTATTTATGGTGCATCTATGGTCATTTTGACAGAGGAGGCTGTGGGGATTGAGTCATGTAGCTATACAGCTCGTCTTTGCTTTTCAGCCCTGCCGGTGTCTGCCTAATGAAGAGGCCACCTTATTATTATACATTATTATCATTAACAAAGTTAGCTGAATTGCTGTTGCGTATAGAACTGGTTCAATAACATAGACCCGCCACTTATTGTTAAAAGGATATATGATTAGATAGAAGTAAAAATGTAGATTATTTAGCATAAAAAAGATTTATATGTAAGATTTAAAAGATTTAAAAAAAAATTGCTGCTAACACAAAAGAAACAAATGACATGATTTATGCGCAGTGTATGCTTTGTGCTGTCTCAAAGATAATGACCTGACTTCAGATTCAGTTTTTAAAATGAGTTTTAGTAATATATATATATATATATAAGTGATATTAAGATAATAAAAGATTTTTTAAAAATTGTAATAACATAAAACGCCCCAATACGACCGCTGAGGTTGAAGAGTTGAATTTTCAGATTTACATCGCACCTTCTTATTGTTCTCATTTAGGATCCAGTGTTATTACTCATTACTTGTTATGGTTTAAAAAGTAATGTGTTACTCCTTGGAGCGAATAATTCATTATCATAGAACCATAATGAATTACATTCTCATGTAATCCTGGATCACTACTAGTCAGCTCTTCTACCACCAACGTATGAAATGCATAATGCATACAGGAGCAGATATGAGAGTTATGAGATTGATCGTCCATTGCATCACCTTTGCATCAACTTTATAAGTAGCAATTAGCATAAAGATGGTGCTTTGAATGCAGTTGAACTGTCACGAAAGACTCTTTTAAGAATTCGTATTAAGATTCAAATCAGCTGTGACTGTTTCCTTGAAATAAATCGGATCCCTGTGGGAGCTCTGTGTTGAGTCATGCTTATCGATAATCTCATGGCAGTGCAGGAGCACATAACGTTCACTGGAACGGAACGGTACAAATTACATTTTTTTTTCATGACTTTTTGCCAAGAAATGTTTGATGTATGAGGTACCAGTGTAAAGATGCCCGGAGTGTTAAGAGACGGATTTATTTGCATTCCCCATTAATCATGGCAATTGGTTTAAGACCAAACAAACCTAGCAGAATAAATTCACTCATGAAACACCTGTAAAGTTCCTTTTGGAGGTTTAGAAAGCTCTGCTGTTTGCATTAGCTTTCAGTGGGCCTTTCCTGTTAGCGGCTGTCTGCTTTTCACAGCCCTTTAGCCCCAATAACTGTCATCTCAGTCAGCTGATTTCCCACGTGACTGTTGTCAGAGAGCTGCTGTGAGCCTCTAATATTTTATGGGGTGTGTTCTTTATGATGCGACTGTCTTTACTCACACTGTGCATGTACATTTCTTTTCAAAGAATTTCGGAAAGCGTGAAATTCAAAAAATTTCAAATGGAGCAAAACGTGCAGCCATTTAATCGTCATTGGAAATGGCAATGATCATATATTGTGGATATACACCTGCTCATTATTCAGGGTGAAACAACCTCACTAACAAACCTCACAGGAAAGGGAAAAGTCTGGGACCAAAGGGATGAAATCTGAAAGGCCTGTTGGAGGACAGGGAAAAATATCCAAAAATGAACCTTTTATGATTGATGTCATCACTTTTTACCTATTTACTCATTGATTGCACACCATTAAACAATAGGCACCTACTTTCTTGCATTGTGGCAAATTTATTTAAACCAGTTTTGTGGATTTTAGTAGCTTACACAAGTTTATGCTCATGTTATAAACTTACTACACATTCCAAATGTATTCTAAACAGTGCTTAACTACACCTGAGGCAAGGTTAATGGCACAGATTCCCCAAATTAACAGCATTGATCGTTTTTTTCTGTGATGTTTGATCCATCATTATGCAAGTTCGTTAATCAAATTTATATAGTTCACTGCTACATTTTAACTGTTGTTATAAATGAAATTTCAAATTTATTGTTAAGAATAAATAAAAATTATAACGTTCATAATTATTATTTGATTAAGATGCCAAATTACAGTTATTTACTGGCATTTCTGAAAAGGAAAAAGTCGTTTCAGTTTGGTTAGCAAACATGTGGGTGCAACACACAAAGACACATACCTGCTAGTGCAAAGTAAGAAATTCATGAAATACTAGAATTACCTTCGCCAAAACAGAAACAGAAACTTATCTCACCTTGAAACTGCTTCAGAAGACATGAACAACAACAATACTCAGAGAATACTCAAATGACGGAGAGGCTTATACACACAGACTCGCTACAGCTGTCTGTCTGTTAACTGGTCATATCCAGAAAGATGACTTCAAAAAGACTGACCCAAAGTACCATTGTTATCAAGGGGGGTGGATCCTGTTCTGGTAACAGGCTGTAAACGTACCTAATGTTAAAAAGATGGTGATTCCAACAAAGAAGTCAGTCTCCAAGGGGCCATTGGAAGCACTGCAATTTTTGATTAACAAGACATATTTCAGCAGTCTGAGACATTCCTCACTGAATAATGTCCTCATGCTTTTCGGTCTTCTTTTCTGTTTTTTATTGGAAATCTGTTATGTACATCAGTACTGGAATGTATTCAAAGAGATGACATTAAATTGATCTACCCTGGCACCATCCACTTGAGAGGAGATGATAACATGTTTCAGTAGGATTTTATCAGGTGTGCAAATGGAGGCCATCTATCATTGAGGTGAATCCATTTCTCTGCCAGCTGAAGGACCTATTATGTAGACTGTTCATCTGTTGCATCATTGTGCACCCAAAGTCTCACTGCAGAAAGACCTGGAATTATAAATTTAAGCCACTACCCTTGTTGGTTATTAGGCAGGACGTTTTGAACTAGCATACATATAGGGTATGTTAAGGTTTAGCACTAGTTTGACGATAGCTGTGGGGGATACTTTCTGGAGAACATATGATGAACACATGTAATATGAAACATAGACACTTGTTTTATAGAATTCTTTAGACAAACTCCATATATACAAATTAAAAATTACAAGTAGATGTTTCATTTATTTATTCTTCGGAGCAAAGGAACATTTTCTACTGTCTCCCTAAAAGAGTTTTGGGTTTTAAAGATATATTTATATCTATTTATATAAATTATTAAACATTTGTTTTATTGGTTAACTGATGTTTGTTCAGTATTTTTATGAAATACTGGTTGGAGTTGGAGTGATTTTGGATAACACTCCTGGGTTGCATACATTTCAATGCTGGTTGAACATAAGGCATGCCAGTTGGTGAACTGATCTACATATAATATATGTATGACAACTGGCTTACTGCTAGCTTCCGAGGATTTTTCCAATTCTGGCTGGTTACATCAGCAGTGGATGAGCTCCGTCCCTGTGCCAACACACCTTTCAGCAGCCACCCACACTCCATCTGTTATTACACAGGTAGTTCAAAGGTTGCCCATCTGGTAACAAATCGATGTGTCCGTTTCTCCCAGACAACAATTAAAAAAATTAGGGAGGGAAGATGAGCTGACTGTTTGTATGTAATGGCTTATTATTGGGAATGCAGAAGGCAGATTTAGCCTTCAGTGGTTTGACTTTGTTGTCCACAAGGACCAAGATGATGGAAAGATGGACATTGGCCTTTGATACAGAGATTCCTATCTTAAAGAAGACAAATGTATTCAAGTATAGACCACTTTTTGATTGCATCTGTCAGTTATAGCAGTGATTATCAATGCAACCGAGAACTCATTTTAGAAATTTAAAAAATTGTTTTTTTTTATCTAACACAAATCCATGTGAACCGTATCCTTGCTCTTTATTAGAAGACAGGTAGAAAGTCACATGGAAAGACAAAAATTGTTAGATTGATTGGGACTATAATGATATGCAAAAAAAAAATTGTGTTTTTAGAGAAAATGTTATGCTTTTAAGACTGTATCGAGTCACTCATTGTGCTGTAAGGTACTTGTGCATTGGCTTTAGCCCTAAGCTACAGTTATTGTTTGATTTGTACTGGCAAATCAGTTCAGTGGTGCTGACCATTGTCTATTAATAACATTAGTCTAATTAGACACCCCAGCTGGTCGCTGTTAAACTGGTTCTGCTGGAGGCTTATTCCTGTTAAAAAGGAGTTTTTCTTTCCCACTGTCGCTAAGTGTTTGTTCATCGAGGATCATCTGGTAATGTTTTTTTTTCTCTATCACTGTAGGACTATTGTGATACTATTGTGACTGTTGTTGTGTATGTTGTGCATATCATCTTGCATCTTTTATGTCCATGGACAATCACTTATTAATGTTTTAATTAAAAACACTGGAGAAAGAACGTGGAGATTTGGATAGTTTTTACATAAAGCATGTTTAGTTTTTGTGATTCACATATGGTTGATCATGGACGGTGCCAAAAAAACCTTACAGCTAAGCTGATGTATCGGTTGCATTTAGTTAAGCCAAATGGGTGAAAAAGGTAATGAAACTAGTGAGATTTTAACTGAAAATAAAGTATGACAGGAGAGGCAGAATAACCTTGAAATCGAGCATTGTCACATTGATTGTTTCCTAATCTACATATTGTTCCTGTCCATCAAACAGGAAATGTGTATTTTTCAGTCCATGATCAAATATTTGTTATCCACCTCTGAGGGCAGAATATCTAAAGGTCAGGTGTGAGTATAAACGAGCTCTGTGAAAGGTATCTGCAGGTCCACTTACAGAGCTACTTTGTTAAATTCCTATGTGAGATGTCATCTTGACATTTTCAGTCACAATGGTTCTGTCTGATGTCAGTTTAAAAGTTTTTGTCTTTTGTTGAAAATTGTTCAGAACTTAAAGAAAGGGACATGAAAACATAAGGTGTTAGAGTCTCACAAATGCTATTCTCTTTATGTTCTATCTAAACAGTGACGTGTTCAGTTGTTTCTTCACGGCCACCTTTATTCAGATGATTGAATATATATGTGTGTGTACTGGAATCAGTTGTGTTGGTCTTGATAATGCGTGGCTTCAGTAATCTTCATGAAATACAACAACCCAAGAGAGCTGTTATCTCATGAAACCACATGGTGAGATTTTAAGTGAACAAACTCTCCAAATATATTTGCCTTTTTCTTTTTTAGCTGAAATGTTGACTCTGCAGTCTTGACCTGTATTGGTTTTTAAGTCACCCTCTACCTGTTCATGACAAAGTAAAAGCTTCACAGATGTTGACTGTAGCTAAAATGTATTTATGATATTACTGCAGTATCTACCCAGTTTGTGTTTGGGGTCAGATGTGTCCTTCAGGGCCAGGCAGCCGATATGGATCTGTTGACAGCATTGAGGTGAGTTTTATTTGATTTCACATCCCTCAGAAGACTGAATACTTGAGCTGTGCTGGAAGCACAGATTTTACACTCAGCTTACTATTGAACGCTGCAGGTTTTCTCAGGAGCTATCAGAGGTTCTGTGCAGAGTTCACTAATGGTTAGTGTTAATGACAACTTTAACTTTCCTGTTTTTTATGGACAGAAACCAACCTTTACCAATGGTTCATCACGATTATCACTATATTTTATTATAACCTTGCAAAAACTCAAAATCTTACAAGTATATTTGTCTAATCTGTAGTCAAAATATCTTATCATCCTTAAAATAAGGATGATAAGATAAGATAATAATAATAATAATATACGAACTTGTTTTTAGACCGTGCATCTTGGATCTGGAGAATATTCACTTGTTCCATTGGCAGATTTTTTTTTTTTTACTTAATACAAGATATTTTTGCTTGAAATAAGTGAAAAAACCTGCCAATATACTTGGTAAGATTTTAAGTTTTTGCAGTGTAACAGTTCCAAATATGAAATCAAGCCTAGCCCCGCTACAATAGTGCGAGAGCCAGGGTGCACCCTGTACAGGTCGCCTGTCTGGGCTAACATAGAAAGAGACAACCATTCACTCTTACATTCAAACCTTTGGGCGATTTAGAACCACCAGTTAACCTAGCATAAAATGTCTTTGGACCCCTTCAAAACCTATCATGTTTTGAAGTTTTAACGTTTTTATATGATTTTAAGGCAGTTTATAAGTAATCCAAAAACAAAAATCCTGTAAAAGTGCGGTATACAGTAATTTTCTTTTTTTGTAGTGGTGGTTGTAACACGGATATGAAGCTGATACCAAATAAATAATAATAATAATAATAATAATAATAAATTTTATTTATGCAGCGCCTTTCAAGACACCCAAGGACACTATACAATAGAAAAACACATAATAATAGATCAATGATAAAAATAAAATAAAAGCACAAGATAAAATGAACAAACAGTGGATTCACAGTGAATATGCAGATTTGAACAGATGGGTTTTGAGTTGGGATTTAAACTGGAGGAGAGAACCGAGGTTTCTAATATCGGGGGGTAGGGAGTTCCACAGCCTGGGAGCAGAGCAGCTAAAAGCTCTACTTCCCACGGTGGTGAGGGGGAAGGAGGGCACAGAAAGCTGGGTAGAAGAAGAAGATCGAAGTGAGCGGATAGAACCGGTAGTGCTTAACAGGTCATATTTAAAAAACATTTTGGTCTCAGTGAAAGAACATGCTTGTCTGGGTTGTACACGGCTTCTTGCCTATTGTCAGCTAGGACAATCTCAAATGCTAATGTGATCCAGAGTTGGATAAGCATTTACAAAATGGATAGAAGGATGAATAGATGACTGAGAATAGCGCTGTAAAGAATCAGGTTGAACTGGTTTTGGAAAAACATAAAAAATAAATGGTTAGACATCTTCAAAAACTGGAGCAAAAGTCTATAGTCATGCCAGTAGCTCTCTGAAAGTCCATTCTCACCTAGCATCTAATGGTTCCGTATGAGAGAAAGTCTTGACCTGGTGATAGCAGTAGATAAAGAGTCCATTTACACCTTGTTATTAACCTGCAATCTATGTCCAGATGACTAATCTGGATATTAGAAAATTTATGTTCATATAAACAGAGCAGGGATTTCAATCAGGTGTTAATGTAGTTCTGCACAGCATGAATATAGTGTGAAAATAAAATTAGTTCCAGAAGTTCAAAGGTTATCTTATTCTTGTTACCTATCCCTGTTAACTCAGCAAGCCTGAGCAAAGTGTAGCTGCAGTGATGATATCTCAACGGTAGAAAGAGCACATAATTACCACACAGCAGTGTTACTTCTTATAAGCTGCACTCTGATGTTTTGATGTGCATAGCAAAATAAAGTCAAATTGTATCTCTAGTTTAAATGCAAACCCTTATTATCCATTTGGAACCATTACAGTTTAAAGTATGAGGCGTGACAGACGGTGGTATTGATAGGTGTCTGCTATGGTTGTGCCGCTGGGGCTTTTTGGATCATTTTTATTTGAATTATCTGAAAAATGATAGGCTTCTATGTGATACAGTCTGTCCAAGGTGTAAAATTCTGGCATGTTTAGTTTGTTACTTCACACTAATTGTGTCTGTCTGTATGTGTTTTAGTGATGCAGCTAGCTAAACAAGACTGCCAGCTTTACCTGATCACTCCGCTCTCATCAACTTCAAAATGTTTAGAAGTCAATAGGTGACCATTGCCATCTTTTATTTACAGTCTATGGATTTCTTTGAGGATTTTTCTCCTGGTATTTGAGTAATTTCAGTCGACACCAATGTGGCTGGTAGCGACCCAGCAGCCTCACCTCTAGTAGTGCAACAAACTTGTTTTCATTAACTTGAAAAATGAAAAAATGAAACCTCGACAGGTATTTTCACAGTAGTAAGATTAGATATTCCAAATGTGCGTGGCAGCTATAGCACAACACTGATGTTGCCAACCTCATCTCCAGTTGTTGTCACAAAGGTCACGTTCACAGGTGAGGATCAGAGCCATGGCTGAATGCTAAAGAAAGAGCTCTTCTTGGTTTGTCAACCCTTACTTCACAGCTACATCCCATCCCTGTGGTCACATAATTACATATCTGTGAGTGTGGTGCACTGGTAAAATCTGGTTATATGGTTTTTCATCCAGTTGCTGGTGTGGTTTGAAACTGTAAGTTGTGCATCAATAATGATTTTCCAGAGAGTAAACAAACACTGAGTTTAAATTGTAGAAAACTATAGTGGGCTATATATTATACTTGTGTAGTTGTTAGTTTACCTAATATGGAATTATTAAGTTGTTATGTATAAATTTACAAATATGCTTTCTTGAAGTTGGTATGTTGTAATGCTTAGACAAGCGATTTCAGCAATATGGAAAATTTCATTTTAGAAGTAATTTTAGTTATTTAGTCAGTTTACGGTATTTTAAATAAAAAAAACAAATAAAGGATACAAGAAATACTTTAAATATGTTTGGATTTTAATCTGACACCTTGAAATGTTTTGTAGATCACTTGATAGTTTAAAAAATAAGACTCACATGAGTACATTGCATCTGTCAAATTTCATTTATGAGATAAACCCTGATATGTAATACATAATAAAAAGTATGAAATGCCAATAAAGGAGTCTGGGGAATTCAGATCTACCTTTTAAGTACATGTTTCTAAAAGTGTTCTGGTTTTCTACTGAGGAATTCAAAATAAAGATGTGACAATCAGTTGGTTAAAAAAAGAACTAAAGCTTAGGAACATGAAAATGGTCCGTGTAACTTGATGGCAGCAGTACAAAAAAGGTTTCAGTACCAATGCATGCATACCGGCAGGGTTTGTAATGTCACATTGTGACATCTTTACAGCAAATGTCATAGAAAATATATTAAAAACAAACTGCAAACCTTTGGACTTTGCTACAGTGAAGCCATGCTGCTGTATTAGATGCAGTTTGGAGTTTGCAGGGCCTTCCCCGAAAGAGACATATTCTGCTTGGAAGCACATATTGCTTTTTAACCTGTATATACCTTGATGGGATGAATAGGCTCCTAATTACATAAGCACTAATGGTCACCTAAACACTTAAAATTCCTGTTTTTCACCGAATCATATATTTTAGTTTATACATGTTGGCTGGATTGTGCAGTGTAAAATTATGATAACTGCTGCCGTTATTTCACTTTAATCTTGGTAATACTGATCAGAATATCTCTGTGTATTGTTCAAAAAGCTCCCGGTGATTGCCAGCAGTTTGAATGGGAACGTTTTTGTACATGTTGCTGGAGCTGGTGCCAGTTTTGGGCAGAATGGTTCTGCAAACTGCTCACATGCTAGTTCTGTAGTGGGTGAGTAAACAAAGGCCCTGGGGGTTTCTAACTGCTGTTCTGGCAGAGGAGTCGAAGAAATGCCCACTGGCCAAAAGAGTATTGAGATCCAAACTCAGCTCTGTTCTGTCTGACAGGTGTTTGTATGTCCAACCCTCCTGCCAGTTTGTCCCATTTTCTGGCACAAGGAAAGTGCTTGATATGGCTAAAAGGTGTTTTTTTTATTAGTGTTAGGCAGTGAATGACTTTTGTTAGAAACAACAACCTTTGAAGATGTATGTAATAATCAAAATAAAAAATGGCAACGTATTATGCGAGGAATTGTTACACAGGAAGTTTTTATCACGATGTTGAATACTCCTCACATGCCATCATCATTGTGGATGATGGTTGGTGGTTTATGAGCCACCCCACACAGATCTGTCGTAGCCATTCTGGGCTGTGTGGCCGTCACAGAACTGTGAGAAAACCCCGCTACATGGCTTTAGGCTAAATCACATGGCTTTTTAAAACTGGTTGTATTAAAGTGTTGCCCCAGTACACTTTTCAAGATAACAAGGTTAAAGCAATATTTTGTTCAGGTCAGGTCCAAATTAGGTTTCATGAAAGCATGTTTACCTGTGTAATTGCTGAATGCTTTTGGGCTTAGATATCAATCACTAATGTGTTTGTTTGTTTTTGAGGATGAGGTTTTCTGATTGGGATTTTAAACTGATTTGTAAGGACAGAAATATTGTTACTTGGCTGCTGAATCGTTTTGGTTTGACCGTATTTTGGATCGCCTGGGACTGGACATTGAAGCGTTGATCTATCCGTAGCTGAATGTTGCATCATGTAATCTCATCAAGTACTGAAATCATGATGTCTTTTTCTTAACAACTACAATCTTAGCCTATTTGGGCTTTAATTCAAAAGATCTCTTCAGTTCTGTTTTCAGTCAGGACGACTGATATTTCAGTAAAACTAGACTCGAGTCAATGGCCAAAGGTAAGACACTGATCATGTCAGATGCGGTCGTGTTCTTGGTCATATGACCCCGCTTTTTGAGTTTATCATGTTTTTGTGTGTTGTAACATTTGGGTTTTCTATTTTTTGAGTTTTGAGTTCTCTTTACTGTTTAGTTTTATTTCTGTTTCCTGTTTTCTTGTCGAGATGTCTCATCTCCTCTTCCTGTGTGTCACTCCATGTTTCCCCAGCCTGTCATGTCTCTTTCTCTCCTGTCTTCTTGCTCCATCTCTCATCTTATTTTTAATTTTATTTATTTCTATCTTGTTATAGTTATATTGTTTTGGGTTTTGTCAAATTTGCATCCTTTTCAGACCTTAAACATGTGATTGGCGTAAACAGTGTGCATTCATGTCCCACTGTTGCCCTGCTACTTCCCTAAACTCATGATTAGGACACATGGTGCAGTATGTGGCAGTTAGGCTAATAAGAAAAGCTTCTCTGCAAACTAATTGGGTATAAATGCGACCGTGCATTACCCTGCCTAAAGGTAAGATCCAACATACCTCCTAAACATGCAGGCAGCTGACTGACCAATTCACACACTCTCCAAGTCCAAGGACTCTCTTATTGATTAAAGATTCCAAGATTGTCTTTTTCTCTTTAAGGCTGTCCAATCTGCCTCTTAACAACCAGCTTCGCCTTTGAATTATCTGAAATAGATCAAGCAGTATCTTTATTTATTTATTTTTTAACAAAGTTGTGCCGTGAGGAAAGGCACTTATAGCCTTTTCCAAAAATTCTTCACTTGAATGCTAAATAGCAACTGTCAGCAGAATGGTTTCTTTCTCATCACATAAAAAGAAAGAAGAAAACAAAAAAATTCAGGAATTAGAAAAAACCATCAAATCCCTTGAAGAAGCCTACGTGTCCCACCAAGACCAACAAATACTGAACAAAATACGTAAAACAAAACTAGAACTAAATGAGATAATTGACAAAAAAACAAAATTCTTAGTACAAAGACTACGCTTACAAAATTATGAACATGGTAATAAATCCAGTCAATTCCTAGCAAACCAGCTAAAAATAAATAAAGAAAAAACAACCATATGTGCTATTCAAGATTTATCTGGGAACACAATATATGACCCGAAACAAATAAACAACATTTTCAAGGATTTCTATAAAACGTTGTATTCACC
>VUQR01035207.1:8545-27106 GCA_015108515.1 Hemichromis elongatus | reverse complement strand
ACAGCTAACATGCTAACAGCACATTTGAGCTACTCACCCCAAGCGAATCACTCACTCGACTCACCCCCTCCCTCCTGGCTCACAGCTCAAACGAGTTGAACGAATCACTCACTCACCCCCTCCCTCCTGATTCACAGCTTCTTCTTCTTCTTCTTGGTTAGCAACCAACGTTAAGGTGCATTACTGCCCCCTGGCTCACAGCTCAATGGACACTTGCGCGACATACCACTCACCTCTCCCTCCTGGATCTCAGCTGCTGAAACTCAGAGCGTGTTACTGTGGAAGAGTCACTCCTTCACCTGAAATGAAGTCTGACTGACGTAGTATATCACTTTGTTTGTTTTGAAAAGATAATAAGCAGAGTAAGGGAAAAACATATGTGAACTAAGTTCCACCACTATTAAAAAATTACAGTCTGACTCGCATTCTGCTGCTGCAATAATGTAAGTAAAGTTCATCAGAAATGTGCTATTTTACTAAATTATTTAGATGAAAATATATATATTTGATACATTTGAGGAAAATACTAATAAAATCAGAAAAAAATAAAATAATAAAAAATAAAATTTAAAAAAAATATGTTTGAGTGAAAAAAGTTAATTTTTTGTACTCTCTGGGCAACTGACTCAGTGACTCAAATGAATCAAAAAACTCGATTCATTTTGGTGAGTGACTCATTCAAACTCGATTCAGTAAAAAGAATCAAATTTACCATCACTAATTTCTACTTATGCTTACATGTGACGTTGCACACCTTCATCGTGCAGCTTTTCAGAAACTCTCCCTCAGTAAATGGCCGGGCTCATTTGGCCACATTAAAACTTGCTTTCACAGCAGCTTCACTTTGTGATTTTGCTATGGTGAAAACTGTCGGCTGAAATGTCAGATTCTTTAGCTCTTCTACTCTCTGTATCTTTTGCTCTGCATTCAGGTTTTTCAGCTTATCCTGGTGTTTTGTATCGTAGTGCCGCCTTAAATTGAATTCCTTAATTACAGCCACATAAGCTGGCGGGTTTGTCGGCAAAATCTGTAAACATATGTTCTGCCTCCCATTGGTGTTGAAAGGCTCTGTTTTCAGAATCAACTTTTCTCTTCACCATTGTAAGGGGCTAGCTGCGCAATAACTTTACAATAGGGTTGTATACATCAACAGAAGATTGACTTGATTGTCACGGGAATGTTCCCAGATAGCCTAGCGTTCAGCAAGGAGGCCGAATCGCTGCATTATCGGATCTGTAGTTTGTGTATTCTCAGTGCTTCATATCACAGGTCATGAAAAACAGTACTAATAAATCTATATAAAATGATCTCGTGGGCTGGATATAAATGTACGCTGGTCCAGATGTGGCCCTTGGGTCTTAAATTTGACAAATTTGCCACAGTGGTGGCGTGTGAAGTGAACAATGCAGAGGGTATACTGGTCCCTTTAGGATTGCAGGCGTCAGCCTTATAGACATTTTAAGATGCTCAAAGTAGAGCTGCTCACCTTTTGGAATTTTTTCAGTGCACACCCAGATCCAGAGGAAGACCCAGGAACTGTTGGAAGGGCTTGCATGTCTCATTTAGGCTGGGAATATTTCCAGATCACACAGGAGGAGCTGGTTGCTCAGGAGAATATTAGCCTGAAATATCCGGCTTAACCTGCTGCCACTGTAAAAATACCCTAGCTTTGGATACATGGAAGATGCTCAGGGCTGACACTGTGCCACAGCTTCATGATGGAGAGTGGAAATCACTTAAAACACTGAATATTTCCTTTGATAAACAGCCTACAGATCAGTTTTCTAGTCTCTGTTCTGTTAATTGCAATGCTTGCAGTCTGAAAGGCAAGAGATTGGGACCAAATATAAAAGCAAACTGAGTGTAAATGCATTCCTAATAAAGAGCTGTGCACAGACTTGCCAGGAACAGGATTTTATTGATTTAATTTGATTGAGTTAATGGATTAAGATTTATCCCTCCTCCGCAGGGTCACTTCCCTTGGCCAGATGCTTCTGAATGGACAGATGAGGAGCTCGGTATCCCTCCAGATGACGAGGAATAAGGTGACTTATCCAGTTTCCAAGCAAATGCCCAACAGAACAGCAGGATAGCAGAGTGAACATGCTGTTCAAATGTAAAGTAGATGGCCAGCTTATAGTGTAAAAGTCACAACAGATGACTGAAATCTGCTCTGGGTGTTTTGGCAAGGAGTGTTTTGTTTCTTAAACAAGCCTTTCTGAAATATAATAATGCCCTTCTACTTTATTTGAAATCTATGAAGTAAAAAGTGCCTTGATTTGTGTAAATAATTGTCACCCTTACTTGCTTTGGACTGGCACTTTCAGACGTTATGAAAGTTCAGCTGTAGTTCAGTCTGATCTCCCTGCAGAGGGCAGTGTTGTAAAGGTTTACTTTAGCCTTGTTCAATTCAGTTCAGTTCAGCTGAGGTTACACTCAGTTAGGTACAAGGACATGTGTATACAGAGTATTTTCATGTCTTACTTTATATTATCAAGCACTATATAAATTTAAATATTTATCTTTAAGTGACATGTTTGGCCACTTAAAAAAAAATGACCCCAGGTGCACCAGGCTAATGTAGTGTAATACATTACAGGTTATTGTGGTCAGTGTGAGGGGTGCTTATGAAGCCAAGGTATCGTCAACACATTATGTTCAAGCAGGGAAACTTCATGAAGGCTGTCAGCTGTTTTTAGACAGAATGGTGTTATTCTTGTAAAAACTACTCTGAATGTAGCAATAGAAATATTGTTTACTTTGAAAAGGCACAACTTGACTTTAGTGTATCTAATAAAGTGTGTTTCTTCTTTGCAGGTCCCCACAAGGGATTCGGTTTGCTGGGCGAGTCTTTGGACTGTTCTGAAAGTCATTGTTGTACATAGACTTGATAAAGTAAATAAAAATTAAAAAAAAATCTTTAAATTAAAATAGGAAGACCAGCATGTCATTTCATTACTTTTATTTACACGCAATTTCAGAAATGCATTAACAGTGTCACAGTTAGCCAGTGTTTGTATATCTCAAATCATAAGCCATTTAAATCTGGAAAAAAAACATTGCAACAACCAACACACATTAAAAAAAAAAAAATGCTGAGAGCTGCATTTAAAGCAGAAGGAGGGGGACGAATACTACAGCTTATTACAAACCCTGCCTGCGGGCCAGCTCGTTTTTGTTTTTTTTGTTTTTTTTTTGTTTTTTATTCCGTGAGTCAACATGCAAAAGTTCAAAGGTTAAAGTGTAGTGTAAAAGAAAAAGGAGGGGGACAAGGAAACAACACAGTTTTTATGTTAATTCTGTATTTTGGATCTCATCGCTCACCTGAGGAAGGCTCACACTGGTCAGAGGGCGCTCTTAAAGCTACATGGGTGCAGAGTCAACTTAAACGAGGGTTTTTCTACTTAAACAAAACAATGAGCTGAACACATGTTCGGAGGCAGTGAGTGGGAGTAACACCAAATGGGTAAAAGTAGCCTAAAGATACAATGACTGGTAAATCTGACCTGTTTTACTTTTAGCTCTAAAAACTAAAAAACACTGAAATAAGTCATGTGTCTGCATCCATGATGTGTGGCTGGTGGTTAATCAAAGGTTATGTCCATGGCATCATTCCCTGAGTGTGAAGAACTGTACACACGCCTCACATTTAAAAAAAAAACAAAAACCTCAATCATCCACATGTCAGTTCCTCAATCGCTGACCTTTTAATACATCATCTACTTTGGATCGACCACAGTGGCTCAGAATACCTGTTTTGTTTTTTTTTGCTAAACGATGTGGCACTAAGTAGAGAAAGCTCAGGAATAGATATGGAAGTTTCTTAACCTAGACTCTATCCGCACATAGCCCATAAACAAACAAACAAAAAAACCTCCCGCTACAGGAACAAAGAGGACGAGGATCGACACAGGCTCTACTCAGGTGGGAAGGGAAAAGATGTGTAGCTACTCAACAGATGATCACATGAACTCTAAAAACATCCACATTTACAAAAACGTATTTTAAAATGTAAAAAAAAAAAGGAAACATCCCTATGAGAGGGAAAAAAAACCCTCAGGATCACCGAGGATTTTAGGGTGAAAATATAATAAAATCATTACCTCTGTTCAATTAATAAATACAATTCAATTCATTCAAAATCCATAAAAACAACAACAAAAAAAATATCACATAAAACAAATAAATTAAGCTGGAGTCGTTTCAGAGGTGACGACTCATAATTCCTATGGAAAACAAATTCACAGAGAGGCAGCACTTTGAGCGACTCCATCCCGACTCCAACACTTCAGTGCAGGTGTGAGAGCAGGTGCAGTTTTACACCTGTTAAAAGACCAGAAGAAAAGCACCAAAATGCTGCCTCTCACCCTTTCCTCTCTCCTTAAAAAAAAAAAGTCATTATTGCTGGTGTGATTGAGATAAAGAGGAAGGGTGGGGCACAAGCATGAGAGAGTGGAGAGACGTACAAACGAATAAGCACCATTTTGAAATGTCAGTTTCACCACCTCCTCTTTTAGCACCGCATTTCACCTCCACCCATCCAGGGAAACAGACCCTTCGTCCTGTTCAGTTTGTCACGAATAGAAAAAAAAATATATATATATATAATAATAATAAAAATGAGGGCAGGGGAGGGGTGGAGGGGTGATCAGCAGAGGGGGGAAATACTTGCAAATGTGACGCAGGTGATCTTGGCATCAGAAGCAGTGGACATCCTGCCGCCTCCCCCTCTCATCCCGCCCCCACTGACGTCTCCTTTTTGTCTGTCCAAAATGCCCGCAGGAGCTTTGAGTCCACCGTTCCCTGCAGCAACATGCTCCTTTCATCTTTTTGTCCTTAGTGTGCTTGTAGTGAAGTCGTGCACTTGCTCGTTTTAAATCCGATACCCTGTCTCCTACGCATGCACAGTGAGCGTGTTTTACGTGTGAAAGATTTGTTTCAACTCCAGGCAGTGTGTCTGTGAGTTCATTTCTTTTTTGTTTCGTTTTTTCCCACCCTCACCGTCCCTCCCGACATATTATAATTATAAGTGTCTGGTAAAAAATACACAAAACTTTCTTCTTCTTCCTCCCCCTTCTGGGAGGCTTACACGAAGACGCGGTTGTGTCTGCTCAGCTTCAGGATCTTCCCCAGTCTCTGCTTGGCTGTGGCCATGCCTTTTTTGGGCCGTTTGCCTGAAAAAAAGGAGAAAAATAAAAATATTAACAGGACTTATTTAGCAGTATCAAACAGTGTGACACACTGTAAATCTTCTCACAAATCTGACAAATGATCCATCAAGTGGCCTAATCATGATGATAACCATAGGTGGCCCTTAAATCTGGCCCTGGACACCAAAGAAAGCACCTACTCTATATTACAAACTTATACAAATTAGACTAACCACTGTCAAACAGAAAAAATGAACTGAAACATGATAACCCATGGAACGGAAATTTTAGAAAAAAAAATTTTCTTTACTTTCTATTATAAAACTTAAATTTTAAACACTGAATACCACCACTGTCACCACTGTCAGAGAGCTAATCAGGCTTCCTACATCCTGCACATTACGTATTGAACTACGCTTTATATTCTGTGCCAGCAGTGTGTTGGGGAGTAACAAAATCCATGTACCGGCATTACGTATTTAAAATTCTCAATTTTTCCTCATATTAACAAGCAGAAATGAGAAAAGTCAGGTTTCAAACCTTTTGTGGCCTGATTGCTAATTGGTGGAGGGTTCGGGGCGTGCCTCTTCGAGGGGTGCAAAGGTGGAGACATTGAGGGGTCACAGTATTGGTAGTCCATCTCTGGGCTGGGGAGCCCCTGATTGTCCCAGGCCTCGCTGCTGCTGTTGCCCTGACTGTCTATCGGGCTCTTGTCCCCCTGCAGTCGGCGCTGGTGCTGCGCCTGTTCCAGCGGGCTGGGCCACCAGGACTCCTGGAGCGAGTCTGCTGTCTCCGACTTGGAGGAGCATAGCAAACCAGCCATAGACAGCATCCCCTGAATGGCCTCTGCTGTGCTGGGTGAGGTAGGACGTTCTCTGTAGGAGGCAGAAAAGACTCGTTTTTAAAAAGGTGCCCCGATGGAGCCGTGTTCTCTGAGGCGTTTCCAGGATTTTTATTTTATTTATTTTGACAGCTCACAGATAATCAGAGTATTTGAAGAAGCATATTAGTACTGGTCACAGGTCTGCCTTAATCTGTTTTCCTCACCGCTTGAGTGGTTTGTGTTTGTGCCTGAGTTTCTCGCCAGACTGGTCCAGCTTTATGTGCCCTGAGCCTGTCTGCTGCTCCTCCTCTTCATCCTGGGAGCTCTCTGAGTCCTCCTCAGAAGACGATGACGATGATGATGACTCTTTATGCTACAGTGGACAGAGAAATTTCAAAGACATGCCTCAGAAGACATTTTAAAAAAATGATAACTCAAAGTACATTTTGTTCAGAAAGACTGAAATCTTAAACCGGCCGTGTTTGTATAAATCCTCCACATCGTTTACCTCTGTGGGAAAGTCGCAGTCAGACTCGACGTCTGACACACTGGAGTGTCCTGAGACTTCTTCCCTGAGTTCAGTCTTCATCCTCTCCAGACCTCCTGAGACACAAAGGAACACATGGTCAGCTAAATGCTTGCATGGCTACAATCTTCTGTTGGCTGAATATTCACTGAAGACTTACTGAGGAGTGCGGATTTCTCAGCAGTGCTGTGCTGCTCCTGACCGTCATCTGTCCCCTCAAACTTCACATCCACGCAAGCCTTGGGTGGGCCAACAGACGGCCCCTCACCATCAGACTTTACAGGGCTGCTGCTTCCCGGTCGCCTCAAATCTCTGCACACACAAATACAGATTTAAAGTTCACAGGCAGAGCAGGTGACTAATTTATATTGTAATAAACAGAGAGGGGACTCCTCAATTCCTGACAGCTGCATCACAGCTCAGAAGAATTTAACAGGCTTTGTAGATTAACAAATTCATAGTTTCTGCTGTTGACTAGTAAACCTTTCTAAAGTCATATTTACTACATTTTATTTATTTATTTTTTATTTACTGAAGTGATTTTATGTTGGTTTCTGGAGTTTGTCACCAAAACAAAAGTACTACCTCTGCTGTATACTCACTGAAGAGACTTTGCTCCCCACCTGATGATTCTTCCGTTGACCAGCATCAGCCGTATGTGGTTGTCCTCCAAAGACTCTGCTGCAGCAGCTGCTGATGCGGTGGACACTTTGTTGAACTTTGCGTGAACCTTGGCACCAAATGCAGGATCCTGGACACAGAATAATAAAAGTATTGTATCAATCATCAACCACACACAGAGAAGAATATACAAAAAGCTTTAACCAGTGCAAAGCTGCATTTAAGAGCTAATGAAGACTAATACAATAATAAGTACATTGTGCACCTTTTGCCCTAACTTAGTTTCTTCCTTTAATGTAGATTAAACAAACATTCTGAATGTTTGCTCCTTGAAGCTCACCTCCTCCAGCGGCCCGACCTCCAGCCTCTTAAGCACATCCCTGGTGTGCTGCTCTAAGATATCCAAGTTAGTGGGTAGCTTGGGCGCGTTTTGCTGCTGCTCCCTCAGTTGCCTGGCGGCCCTTCGAGCTCGCCGTGCCTGGCACAGCCTCTCGAGCGTGGCTCGAGTGGACAGGCAGCCGTTCGATCCCAAAGGTACTCCACTTCCCTGAGATTTCACTGGCTTGCTACCACCCACTGGTTCCTCCTAGAAAATAAATGTAAAACACATCATGCAGTGAAGGTTGTTATAGTGTGAAAAAAATAAAAACAAAACCTCAAAGTAAAACCTACAGAATCAACTAGTTATGTTTTATGTTTTTTATTTTATTTTAATAAGATGTACAGATAAAGCACATGTAAAACAGTGCAAATAAATGATGTAAAAACTAAGATTACAATTGAGTATGTCTAAAACGTGGGTCACTTTTATTAATCACGGACAATGCCAAAAGAGCATCTGCTTTTACCCCAGCCGACACCACCACCTGCAAGAAGTCTAAAAAGCTCCTCACCTCTAGGTAGCGGATTTCCTTGGTCAGCTCTTTAATGAGATGGTTTGGCCTGATATTGTCTGGTACCTCGCTGGTGGGTTCGGTCACCTGTAAAGCCACAACAGATTACATTCAAACAAGACGAGTGAGCAGAGAGTCTGCCATCTGCTGCTGACAGATAAGATTAAATGTGGATGTCTCCGCTGACTCCTGTGTAACAAGAATCATGTTGACTGCAGACATGTGAGGTGTAGTCAGGCGGAGCTTCTCACCTCTCTTTTCAACCAAGTCTTCAGTGCACTGATTAAAGCCTTGACTCCGTCCACTAGGTAGATGGGTGGGGGACAGTTGTCCTCTCGAAGCTCTGACAAAATGAAAGAAGAAAAAAAACGTCACACAGGGTTTAAGCAAAAAAGCTTCAAACCTTTTCCAAAAAGTTAGCAATAAAAGTGGTTTCGAGCTGTGGGAATTTCAGGTAGATATTTTGCGTTTTTAACTTTTGATCAAAAAAAAGTCACACTTTGACCCTCCACTTTGTATCAAAGGGCTTGCAACCCTAAAACTTTCGGTCATATGCAGTTAAAATTTTGCACGACTTCATTAGATATACTGATTGTGTCAGGTGGGAGGAACTCACTTATTTTACATGGAAAGACTCATAAATAAATCTGACTGACACCATCATTTTCTTGCCAAATGTTATGAATTTTTATGTCAAAATGTTATGTTACGCCAGCTCTTATACACATCGCTGTGGTTTGTTGTTTTTTATATTAGACTCTCACCTTTTAGCATTTCCAGGAGGTTCTTTGCCACATACCAACAGATGGCCTCAAAATAGGGAAACTTAAAGAGGTCTGGGGTTTTCAGACGACGTTCCATCTCATAACACCTACAACGTGAACAAACAGTTGAGTCCCAAAGTCTCTAGAAAAACAGCAAAAATCTAGAGTCTCCAGCAGCAGACGAGTGGTTTACCTGAGCTGCATGCCAATATTGAGGTTGTGAAGAAAGTTCCCTCCAAATGCCATGCAATCCTGAGAGGTGAGAACAGCGTGGATCCAGCCTGCAGAGGGCAGCAGAGCACAGACGTTTACTCAGCTTATCTACTCTCTGGCTTAAAATGAAAACATTCTTAGGGCAGGGTAGAGGAATTACACATGAATACCTGCGGAGATACGCATTTATACGTAACTTAAACATATTTTCTCAATATGCAGGAAATCCATGATAACAAACAAGACTCCAACACTTTTTTTTTATCCTGCCGAGGCACAGTCACCCTCAGCAGCAGGAGATAATGCTGTCAATAACGGCTTCCACCTCAGATAAACAGTGCTCCTGATACAACACAAAGTGGGAGAAAACAGATTCTTTTTGGGGGGGTGGGGGGTTGGTGTAAGGCTGACAGACAGGCCTGATAATACGCTGCTCGAGTGACCTACTGTGCTCCCTGACCCCAGCTTAATTCCCACCTCTTCACAGCCTTTCTGCCAAAAGCTCTCTTTCACAATGCTGCTTGAGCTTGCTGAGAAAGCATGGCTGGAAGACTGATTGAGGACATCCAGCAGTTGACGGGCTGAACTGAGCTTTGTCTGTCTGTGTGCCGTAGGGGGGCAAGGGTAAAGGAACTCTATGGGCGTACAAAGTCCATTGAGAGACTGATGGACGAATAATGGTATGACTGGACCCATTAGCTTCACTTCAGCTAATCAAAGCATGCTTTGGTGTCATGCTCAGTTAGTGACATAACATCAAAACATCTTTCTACCTTAATGCAACATCAGCAGCGACACCACAAGACTGCAGAGTCACGTGTAGTAAAAAGCCTCAGTGCTACTTTCATCATATTACATAGGAGCTCTGTTTTTCTTCATTTTTCCCTGTAATTATGATCATTAAGAACTGTTTGGGTTGTTGCTCAGGAAGAATTTCCCTCTCTGTTATTTTCCTTTGGCAATAATAGAGGACCTTAAAGGAGCCTGTATTTTCCTGGCAGCAGCCATGGGAATCGTGATTATTTTTCACTTTTAAATGCACATGAAAAAAGAAAAAAGAAAACAGACAGGCCAGCAAAGATGGTGCAAAACTGCGAGGCAGTCACCAGAAACAGTGATTTAACATCAGTGACACAAACAGCTCCACGTCTGAGTGCGTGGAATTTATTGTGCTTGGAAACCAGACACCATTATCCAAGACTTTAAGGGTGCTTTGATGACTAGTGTGTTTAGTTTGGTTCAACTAAAATGTGTGTTTGTCTGGTCAGTGATGTTTGCTTGGGCTGGTGTGAAAGCTGTCAATCACATCCTGGTGTACAGACCAGTCTGCCTGCATCCTGTTTTTCATAAATACATTATCTTTAAAAAGTGGATGTTATGATGCTGTAACATGACCTATAATAACCATAACATTGCTGTACGACACAATTTTGCTTGTTCCGGTCTCATCTCATCATAAAACACATCACAGTTGTCTTTGCAGACTCATAAAGCTAACAACTTATCTGTTTTTGAGCTAATCATGACAATTAGTAAAAACACAGATGACAAGCTGCCAGTTATCCAAATTTGACTTCTTCACATGTCCAGTACCCAGAGGTCTACATAACTTCCATGTTCACGGATCGTAGTGTGAACATGAACCAGATGAGATCTAAAAGCTGCGTTTACACTTAAGTTACTTACAACTTCTGAGAAAGTGAAGAAGGTTAATGGTATCAGTTTGTGCCGCTATTGTGCCGTAAAGATTAGCAGGATGTCATGTGACAAAGTGACAGCTGTTCAAACACTTGGATAGGAGGTTGTGTGATAGGGTGTGATTTGTTTTTGTGTTCATTAGCAATATAACTCAGAAAATTAAATAGGGATTTGGATCAAAATTATTTCACATTATTGCAGTGAATTCAAAGAGCGGAAAAGACACCTGATTGTATAAATGACATGAAAAACAAAAACGTGGCTCATTTATCACAATCATCACCTCTAGCAAACATTTCTGGAACATCCAGAAGTGGGCGAGGTTACAACTTCCCAACTGTTTGTCAACCAACAACCAACTGTTGTACTTTCAGACAGTACAACCCCCATCAGCTGGGACTTTTTTGGGTGGTAAAATAATCTTCCTGGAGCTTAATGTCTAGCCAGTTCCTGTAATGGAAATACAGAGTTCCTCAGGAGGTTCCCAGTTCCAGAGTTCCTGCAGTAGAAAACCTCCTTTCTTGCACTGAAGCAGACTGACCTTAGAAAAAGTTTGAAAGTACACTTGTAGTCCTTTACTTCTCAAATGTGACATCAAAACCCTTACTGACCTGTAGGGATGAGCAGCGTGGTTCCTTGGGGTACAATACACTTGTAACACATGTCCACTTTGTCCCCAAAGAACACTTCGCTCTGATTGGGCGAGGAGCTCCATGCCTCATATAGTGCAAGATTGGTGAAGGTGGGTTTGATCAAGTAGAAGACTTTCTCACCCTGAAAATCAAAAGAAAAGGTATTTAAGGTAACAGTGGTTAAACTTGTGAATGTGATGACGCTGCTATTCTAATCACCTGCCCCTCTTTCAATCACAAATTAAAGATAGCTGTAGTTTTCAGAAGTAGGGGGATGAAACCATCATCATGATGAGTGCTGCTGGCTACTTTATTAATTAACTGGATGTGAGAAGCAGGGTGACCTTTTAGAGAGTGCTCGTCAATGTGCCCTAAAAACCTCAGTATTTAAAGAAACACTGAAATCCCCAAGCTTGATGAACATTAGAGTGACAAGTTCCTCTCTTTAAAAAAATAAAAGCTCTTTAAATCCACACACTCACCCAGAGAACATGATACCAGACAGAGGTGCCTCCAAAGTCTATGTGGAAATCTGTGTAGCTGTCTTTGACCCCCATAAGGCAGTACTTCTGGACAAAGGGTTTAGGGAAGAAGGAGTCGTCTGGCCAGTAGTTCTCAACCCAGGACAACTTCTGAGCCACGTCAGGAACCTCCACCAGCTTTGCCATCCTGCGGGTGATCAGAATCATGCAGCACACTGAGCCTAGACGTTTTAAAGTTAGTTTTAAAACATATCTGAAGCTCCTCGGTTAAATCTCAACCACATCCCAATAGTCTAGGCAGGGGTGTCGAACTCCAGTCCTCGAGGGCCGGTATCCTGCTGGTTTTAGATCTCACCCTGGGTCAACACACCTGAATCAAATGATTAGTTCATTACCAGGCTTCTGGAGAACTTCAAGACATGTTGAGGAGGTAATTTAGCCATTTAAATCAGCTGTGTTGGATCAAGGACACATCTAAAACCTGCAGGACACCAGCCCTCGAGGACTGGAGTTCAATACCTGCGGTCTAGAGAGACTCTACTCTCAACAGAACAACGAGTCACTTAGGTGTTGTCACTCATGCACTGCAACCATGAGCTTTTAAAGGACTCACGTAAAAGAGCTGAAAGTGAGAACATAAACGTCCAGCGCAATCAGGTCTGATGGTAACCTGCTAGCTGCCTATAGTGTCTAAGCTGCCTAAGTCCATACGAAGTCAGACTGCACCAGTGTTAGAATAAAGCAGAATAATAGTCTCGACATTCATTGTTATCAAACTGTCATCATATAAGCATCCTCCAGCATGCTACATTTTTCCTCACCTTCACAGTAGTTCCAGTAGTGCAAATGCTTTTGAAGAGGATCCTTTTTTTTGCTGTGTGCTACACTTAAAGAGAAAATGAGCAAAATATCCCAACCTGATTCTCACAAACCTGCCTAAAGCGCACATGTGAAAACAGCTTTGGCTACACCAGAAGGACTTTAAGTCAAATGTTGTTCCATTTCCTATTAACTCAGGCAACTATTAACTCAGATGGCAACTTCCATTCAAACTTACATTGACAACATATAGATGGCCTTGGCAACAATCCAGCTGAAAGCTCTTCAGCAGTCAGCAGGGAGACTTGTTTTTTTCAAACCTAGTTTGCCGACTCTGGAAGACACTTCTTCCTTTTTTGTTTTTAAATCACAGTGATGCAGCATGACTTACTTCGTGTCAGAGAACTCCAGGCTGATGAGGTTGAGGACTTTGGGTCTATGGGGATTGGTGAAATACTTGATAAACTCGCTGAGCTTCATCTTGCTGTCCGCCTGCCGTGCCACATCTATCACATCGATGACTTTGTTACCACCTAGATGAGAATAAAGCACCTTTTAGGTTGTGCAATATTGGATTAATGTTCTGCAGTCACAGACTCCTGAATGAAAATCTTCAAACTTTTTAAATGGCTGCAGAGTAGGCGATGGGGTTCAGAGGGGTCAACAGCCTGCTGGCATCTTCATGTGCTTTTAGAGATCAGCCCCTGAGGAAAACTGGCATTGATATGGCAGCGTGGGGAGGGGTTGTAGGGGATGCAAGCGAGACAATCTGTCAATCTGTCCAGACCACCAGTCCCAAAGGAAGGGGAGTGGGTGGAGGTGAACGGGCTGCTACGTTTAATAGCTGTGTGTGCGTGGGAGATCTCAAGCATATAAGGAAATATGTCTGTAGATGTGAGAAAAACGTGTGCAAAAGCTGTGTGTGCATGTGTGTGTTTACCCATGGGACAGAAAACAGATGCTAAAAAGGAAAATAGAAAAAAGTCAAAGAGAGAGAGTCGCAGCAAAGAGCTCACAGTTGGGACGCTACAAATCACACGCGGTGACACGCAGGGCCGGAAGTAAGACTGGGGTGCAGTGTGTTGCAAAAGACAGCTGGTTGTTGTATTTTCCCCACACCCCTCCCACACACCTTTTTTATTACCCCTGTGCATACTTGTGCGCACGCACACACACACACACACACGCACGCACACACACACACTCTAAAGGCCCAGCTGGCCAGCGTCTGATGACAGAGAACAGGTGGAGTGAAAAGCAGTCAGTCACACAGTGCGAGACAAAGCTGCCTGGAAACCCTGCAAAGCTGAGCTCGAGCACTGGCTTCACAAACCCAACTCAATTTTTTTTTTTTTTTAAATTTATGTCCACAAACTACATTCCCGCTGAACCAGCTCGAGAGCCACTCAATCTAACCGACATCCTACCACAACGACAATGATATATAACGGCACCTAGTTATGTTAAAGAGCCAATTAACCGAGATAATTGTTGCAAATATGTCTTTGTCAGCAGACAGGAACCAGAAACTTGTTACTCAGCGCATGAATTTAAATGTAAAACAATTATTTCCCCATGAATCAAAAATTTTGGGAGCAAAATGCTGCAAAATAATTTACTTAACACCAAAATCAAAAGATGACTACAACTTTCTTTTTTTAATGGTTTGTAGGGATGACCATGATTATTACTATGAACATGCAGAGCAGGGTTTATTATATTAAATACTGGGATGAGAAAGTGGAATATGTCCTTCTATAATAGGTTTTTCTGGGTCGGGCTTTAAAAATTATATACTTTTAATAAAGTGCTTGTAATAAGCCCCTGACTGTCTGGGGGAGGGACACAAAAAAACATCAGCAACAACCCTTACTCTGGTGCTTTGACAGATTACATCAAAGTTGAGCTGGGTTTAATTTGGTATCCGCCAATTATATGCTAAATGTCATGAGGAAAATTAAGTCATATTAAAATTAGTTTTAACCTGTCGATGTGATCAGATTAGTTGACAGCAAGCATCAAGACACAACTTTAAACTATTTCTAAAAAGCTTTACACTGGAAGGAGTTTTTCAAAATCTCAAATTTCCTTGACCTAAAACGCTGTTCATGTGTGAACGAAAGACCAAAAAAACATTCCAAAACCAACCTCCCAAAGACACCTTTCTAATGAGGACAGGGCCTCTGTTTAGTTAGCTTCTAAAGTGGCTTTGCTCATTTCTGTTTAATTTTATTAGCTTCAGTAATAGTTCAGTTCCTATGACAGCTAGGACATGCTCCCCCTACAGCCCTGAAATGGATAAGCGGGGAAAAAAAATGAGGAATAGGTAGTTTCAGTTTAGGTGTTTTTATTGTTATAACATTTCCACAATTCCATCAAACAAAAACTAAAACTAAAGACAATTTCTCTCTCTATATATTTTTATTTCAGTCAGTTTCACACCGAGTTTGAGTCTTTATTTTAGTTATAATTAACCGCAATGTCTTGCGAACATCGGCTGTCATCCTTCTGTTGAGAGCTTACATGCCAGTTTCCTGTGAAACAGCTGGCATTAAACCTAATTCTCTACATCAAAGTACTCTAGAGCAACGCTGGTCTCTGCACCTGTCATCTGCATTCTTCCCCTCATAGAAAGAGAGAGGGGTGCTGCTAACGGTGGGTGGCATTGTAACAACAGGCTACGTCTACACAGGAAGTGATTTACAGAGAAACGGAAACCAGAGAAAGTTAAATACATTCAGCAACTTCAAGCAACTACAGGCAAAAACAGGAAAAACACAGAGGACTTTAAGCGGGCCAACACCAAGATAAACTTTACTCAACTTCAGGGCAAGCAATTCATACCAGTGGTACATAAGTTAATAAATGCATAACAAGTTAACCTAGGCAACCAGAGCCTGTGTAACCATCTAATGTATATCTGCAACCAACTGTGAGGTTCAAAGTTCTGGTAATTAAATAATATAAGAATAATTAGCTTTACTTAGTAAAGCCTTTTTCCTTACTAGTGCACCTCGCATTGGCTTTTATTCACCATATATACACAATTTATAGTTTACATTTAAAAACAATAAATAAGTCTTTTAATTTAAAGACTTTCGATCATGTGTAGAATTCTTTGACCAATGTTCGACCACACACCGAGCTGGCAGCAGAAATGCTTGACAGCATCGGCGTTTACTCCAGTTGTCCCATTGTCTTCAAACTGGAAGATCTGTAATCCCACACTCAGACCCCGGTCACAACACCTGTGCATTGGCTTAATGCTCAATAGGGCATGGGAGAGATATAACGTGAGAGAGGGAGTCTGTAATCTGAACTTAATTATAAAAACACTGGTGGGCTTGGTAATGGGCTTGTAATAGGAGCTGGGAAGTAGCAGGCTGTTTCGGTAAGGAAGTGCAGTGGTCATGGAGAGGGCAGTGAAAGCTTAGCCGTCGCTCATTTAGAACGCATTCAGCCATCGTCTGATGCCCGATAAGTGGGTTAAAACCCCATGAACTTGGAAACTGGTTCATATTGACACACACAGATGGCGCCTGCTAAGCAATGGCCACTTAGCTGGCTGGTGTTGCGTTCTTCATTAGCTTTTAAGCAGCTTCCAATGCTGCTGTGTAGTACAATCACAGAGGTCACATCCTTCCTAAACAATAAACACAAATGTTTTGTTGTAAATTTGATACACCTGACAACAAAGCCAAGTTTTCTTACCCACATACTGCTCCACATCTAAGACGGAAAACGTACAGGGGGGTAGTTTCAGACCCAGACCCTCCATCTCGGTGATCGCTATAGGGTAGTTGAAGCCATGTCTCTCCAAGTACCTGGTAGTCACTAGCTCGCCCTTCATCCGTATCAGAATCTCCTCGGCACTGAAAACCAGATATAATAAGTTAATTAAAGCTGCCATTTCATGCAGGTGTTCTCACAATAAAACCATAATGGTGTTGGCTATGCAGAGATTTGCTTGTTGTTTATTTTACTATCCTAACCACAAATCAATATAGGTGAAAATAATGTGTTTGTGGTGGTGGTAGCACTTTGACCCAAAAAGAGCCTACAGACATGCAAGCTGCTCTGAGAGGTGGCGATTAGGCACACTGAGAGGATCACCAAGCTCCCTACCTATCATCCACTGAATCCTGAAGACAACCTCATGTTTTCGCCTGAGATAAAGTCAGGAGAGCCACTGACTTCTCATCAAAATTTCTACAAAAATGTGAACACAATCCACAAAACCCTGGACGCAGTAATGTATCTTTCTTTCTTTAAGCCACACTGTTTTGTGTGTGTAAAAATATTCCAAAGCTACACATTTTTTCCAGAATCAGTGGCTGTGAAAATTTAAATAATACACAAGTTGGAATTATTTTCTTTTATAGATATCTAAAAAGTGACAACACAGAATAAAACAATTTGCCTGGCTTAAAACCACATAAAGCAAGCATTTATTTATGTCTTCTCTGAAAACCACTTTAACCTTTATGAGTGTTAAGAATTCCGGGTTTTTCAGCTAATTAAGAAAACAATTCATTTGTTCAGTAGGATTAAGTATGAGGGAAAAAATCATTCCCAAAATAAAAAGCTGTAAATATTTGAGAACTGGAAAAAACACAATAAACAAATTCTCATACATTTGCATTTTTCTCTTTTCTTTTGTAACTTTCTAATACAAAGCTTTACTTAAGCCTTTTAACTGCTTAGACAACTTTACAGGAGCCCAATATTGAGCCTTCAAAAGTAGACATGATTCACAAACATGAAAATTGCACTTTCAGTTTACCGAAAAAAAACATTCACCTAGGCTATGTGTGTTGATATCTACCTGGGGAATGTCCTGTTTTGGAGCTCCTTGATAAACACTGAGGTGCCAGCCTGCACCGGCTTCGATCCATCGTCTGGCTCTGTGTAGTCATGCCTGTGCCAGTTGTTGCGCTTTTTCACTACAGAAAACCAAAAATTAAAAAAAAAAAAAGAAGCAGGTTTGAGTTTCACTCTCATTCTAATGTCATAATGCTCTTAAAGCACCTTCACACAACAACATTGTAAATTATGCAGATCACAATCACTTGTCACAAGCACATTAATTTACTACTCAGCCCCTATGCACAGAGGTGGATATGGAGGGGTTTGTCCAATCAAAGTGGAGGGTTTATAATACCATTCAATTAGCTTGTTAATGTCTGCCCTCGGGACTCTCAAAGGTTAACCTACCCGCCCCCTTAACAAAAAAGAAAAAAGAAAAAAAAATTTGACTTGACTAACAATGCAGAAAGTGGCCTTCTCCCCCAGGACTGTCCAGCATACAGAGACATGGGCGGAAAGGGTGAGACAAGGCACAGAATCAGAGTATGCTGCTGTTTTCACACATGCGCCTCAAAGAATTAGGTCATACTTTCCGCTGTTGTGCTTTCTCACATGTAGCACACATCAGGAAATAGTTTGCTTCAGATATACTGGTTAATGGAAACACTTTACTGTTTAGGCTTCAGAGCCGCCAAGATAAAAGATGCAAGAGGGTGCATAAGACAGCTATTCACAAGTGGTAAATGCACGCTAATATTTACTGAGATAGGGTTAGGTTGCTGCAATCTGACATTAGATGGACTATGCACTATGAAGCTGCCAGGTTGCATGCACCATGGTGTCTAGAAAAGTTTAGGACTGCAGTGTGTGTGTGTGTGTGTGTGTGTGTGTGTGTGTGTGTGTTAAAAAATGGCTTCAGGAAGCAGCAAAGGCGGGACGCTATCAATGAGAGAGACTCACTCAGGGAGGGTCCGTGTATGACATCACAGTTGGGACAGTGGTAAACATCAATATCCACAGCATGGTGCTCTTCTACGTGTACACAGCTGGAAAGAGACGATACAGAGTTAGGGCAGTTCCCTACAGAATTTTATACTGTCCTTAAAGTGTCAAGAAAAAAAAAATGCCATCACA